>JAANSQ010000193.1:0-33588 GCA_036850885.1 Lepidocyrtinus dapeste
TTGCATTTATACAACTCACTTTTATATTAGAAACTCGGCTCCCGTAGATTTCAACCAGTGATGATATTGTTCATGATCATTATATTCGGGTTCAATAAAATGTTTAAAAAATCTAAAAATTCCCGAAGTTTTATTCTAGGATATGGATCACATACAAAGTAGCTCTGGGTTTGAGTCAGGTTACTTAATCCCACCGCTTAATTTGAGATACCCTTTTACTCAACTCATTTCTTTGATGAAAGTTGCTTTCTCCTGCTAGACACATTGCCTGACATTTTTCAGCCTAAAGTTTCTTAGTTTCATTCATGTCGAAAAGCAGGAAAGCTGATGGTGGTAGTATTGCCCTTAAAAGGTTTTTTGCATCTTGCTCTTTCCTGTCATAGAGATAATCATGAATTATAAATGAAATTATCCATGCAGCTACCACCTCGCATGAGGAAGATTCCCTTTTTATTATACTTTTCGGATCATGATCACAGTATGAGCGAAGAAAGCAAGGGGAGGGAAAAGAGCATATATCTGTTAATAAATGTAACGAAGCCGCAGAAGAAGTCGGGAAGATAAAATAACACCAGCGGGTGGCTCTCGTTCTCCTAGTCTGTTACTGATATGAAAATTGCGGTTTGGGAAATGAATGTACCAGCTACACAGTAAAAGCAGCAAGGTTAGTTATGATGACGATAGCTGATATCACGTAGCTCGAAGGGGGTAAGACTAGAATGAAATGAAGGAGTAAAAACAGCCTCCGAAGCAGCTTGCTATACATCACTTCACTTTCAAAATATTTTGCCAAAATGTTAAAAATAATATGCTTTTACATACCACAGACAGAGTTATCTGTAAAATGTCGAGGGGATGATGATGAGTCGGTTTTTGAAATTCCCATTTTCAACTTTATTCCCGCCTTAGGACATTACAGTGGTACTTTTAAAATGACTTATAAAAAAACTGAGAATAACTTTTTCGTAATCTTTAGATTCTGTAAAGATATTCGTAAGAATTATAATGCATTTATTTTAGATTTTACATAACAGGAATTTCATGCAGAGCCTACCACTTTTTCTCTTTTTATAGGTACGAGTCACGAAACTTTTCTTCATCAGAATCCTCGTAACTTTCTATCCCCACTGCTGGGAATACGAAGTAGGATGCAATTTTTCATATTTTTTTGTTCGAGACTACTTGAAACTACTTAAATAGTGTAGATGTTTTGAATCCTTAAAGTTGTAAGACAATTCCTGCGAAGAATAATCTTGAAAATATTTTAAACTTTCGTCCAGGTAGATTTTTTTCTCTGTTAACCTTGGTTTTTATTGGTCGCTGGAAACCAGCACAATACCAACAGCAAAAATATGTTAGTGAAAGCTGTTATTATTGTTTACTCAGAAGTGAACTGACATTGAGCAAAGCGAAGTCATAAAAACTATTTCATAGCTTACTTCAACTTTTACAAATAAAACTGGCAAACCAGTGGGAGAAAAGTAACTAGTTTTGATTAACTTGGTATTTGTAACCATAGGATATTATTAGCTACTTTTGTTAAAAACGAAAAATAGTAATTGCTCAATCAATGTTTTCATCCGGGTTCTCCATGATCATCATATTCATGTGAAAAGAGATACGAGAGAATTTTCCTGTTGTTCGCGCTTTAAGAGGATACTTGGAGAACAATAAAGTGTTCCCCTAATCTCTCATTGTCGTCCCGCAATTTTATTACCAAACTTAGAAAAGAAAAGGTTTCGTTTCGAAATGACTTCGTATCCCTAGCATTCCAACTTCCAAGTTGTCCTGCACAGTATTGCTTCTAAGCGTTGGAAAAATACTGTTGCTGAGCAATGAAGAAAACATTCCTATTTTTTTACCTCATACGATTTAATAAGATCTTCCAATTTTACGAGTTTTTCTGTTTATTTCGTGGGGAAAGTGTTCAGAAAAGTTAATTCGAATGGACAGATTGGAATTACCTCATTCATCTTGTGACAAAATGTACTGCGGACACCTTTCCCTTGTCTCAGCAAGTTCACTCAGACAATGGGCGTATATGGCATTCATGTGGGTTTATTTTGGCAGGGTACCAAGGTACCAATACTTGGACCGCACATTTTATCAAGAAAAAGTCTTGATTTTATTAACAACATTTTTCAGTTGCAAAATCGCTCCATGCCCCAAATCATGCAGCAGTTTCTCCTCCAGACCTAGAAATAAATTTACTCTTTTAATGCGTATTTTAATTGTTGAGTTTAGAGATTAAAGCAAAAACGATAAATACATAATTTCCACTCGCAACGTTCAAAATAGATGTCCAAGCTATTCACAAAAAACAAATAACTTTATCTCTCTTCTCATTAATGATTATAAATTTTTAAGCAAACATTTTGAAAAGGGAGAGAATACGAGCGTCTGCCTCCCATCATGCATGCTTTACTCCACTTTACATCCCTTCTACTTTCCATGAATTTTCCACGACTTTACTATTCTATTCAAAACCGGGTTGTATTGAAAGGGAAAGGTTTTTCCGTACTCATATAGTCTACGTTCGCAAAAGAAAGACAAGCTTGACGCTTTGATGATTCCCTAAGGACTACTTGCCTGTCGTAATTTGTTCCTTTAATCATGTTAATTTGAAAGGAGAAATGGAAAGAAAAAAAGTTTTTCCTTTTATTTTGTGTTTGACATACATAAGCTAAAAATTTCTGAATCAAATCACTTTACTAAAGATAAACACTGCACACTTTCTATTCTTCACGTAATATTATTTTATTCCCGTTTCAGGCTAAATAATGCTTTTGAAGTTTCTTTTCGTACAGTTTTTATCTCATTACGAAACGCAAGTGAAGGTATTTCATAAATGTTATAGTCATTTGAAACTAGTTACACACAAAACCCACCACCTGCTGTAAAAATACCAACATTCTCCTGCTACCGATTGATCCTCCCTTTACCACTGTCAAATAAGTTTCAAATTAGGTATGAATATGAATTCTCACGTTTCAGTCAGTAATTATTCTCCACTGACTAGAATATGCTGACATGTATTTTTGCAATAAGATACACGTGCTTTAGCTTCGGTTGTTGCATAAAACAACGAAGTAAAATAGCTGGAAAAAATTGATGTGCTTCCAGCAGGTCACGAACTGCTTATGTGTGAAGTCTATTATTAGAGAAAATTTAAACGAAGAACTTAAAGCCAGGGGAGGAGGGTATGGGATGAAATTAGAAAAAGACAAAAGAAGATTATATTAGCACTAAGCGAAGATTACTTTGCTTAATTAAGATTCAGACAAGTAAGGTATGTATGAAGTCGTTAAAATAAAAGAGTAAACTTTATGCTCCGCTTATGGAACGACTGGGTAGAAAGAATACGGTTTATTATTCCCTAGTGATTTTTGTCCTCCTTAAAGTCCAAGTCGCAGTAGTTGCCAGTGGCAAAGTAGTGCAAAGAGTGTTCATTAAAATGTTTGAGTCGCGGATAATGATGAGCTTGAAAAAATAAAATTCTCGCTTAAAAACTCTATTAAGAGTTGAGACATGATGCAAAAAATTTGCCATTGAAAATTCATGAATGAAAATGTAATAAAGCTCACGATGTTCATAAGGTAATACTGAATGTTGATATATATTTTTTTTAGAATTTGGAAAGTAATAAATTCAGCCAATGTTCTTAGCCAATCGAAAATTACAAAATTAATAAGTCTGTATAAATAGTTACCATTGAATATGTGCAAAATTAACAAAAAGTTTTAACAAATTAGATAGGAATCAATATATTAGGATAATACTGAGAATTTGAACGTTTGAATTTTGAGGCCGGATTAAGGATCACAGTTTGACGAGTAAGCTTTTCCATTATAGCCGTATGATTTTTTACATAAAATTATTCGTAGGGAAATATATCAAGATGAAGTTGTAAATAAATTATGTTGCTCTCGTTGCACCCAATTGCTTTTGATCAATCTTTTGGTGAATGATACATTTTGTTTGTACAGGGAAATGGAAGGAAGTATACTTCAGTTAGTCAATGCGTTTTTGAAGGAGTTATCCATAGAAACCGCCATAACCGTATGCTGGGTAACCTGAAGATATTATAAGGTTTCAAATTAGTAAGTTTTCTAGATTGTCGAAACCTTTAAATCTCTCTAAAAAAAACTTACCACCATAGAACCCACGGTAACCGCCATAATATCCAGGGTAGCCTGAAGAAATTTAAAAAATTAGTCGTTATTTTTGGAATTACTTTAGTTGGAACTAGTCTAATTAGTTAGCGGAATTTTGGGCTTACCGTAGCCGTATCCTCCATAAAGTCCATACCTAAAAAACCACAGGAAAAGTATTAACGTTTATGTAAAACTAGTATTTGTAGACGCAGATATGCAAACTCCATTTTGAAGTTTAAATTCCTACCCTCCATAACCTCCATAATAAGGATACCCCCCAAATCCTCCATAGAAAGAACTGGCAGTTTGAAGATCTTCTTTCTTGTCTGCAGCAAATACGCAAACGAACACGGCGAAGAGGGTAAGAAGAGCCTACATAAAAAGCAATATAGAGTTAATTTTGAACGAAACAATCACTTTGAAACAATACTCTTGATCTACAATCCTCGTAGCACTTACAGTAAATCTAGCCATTTTGAATATAAAGTCGGATAAAACTCCGCCAAAATCACTGGAGAGAACAAAGAAGGAAAGAGGACGTTTTTTCCGCTGTGTCAATCACAGGTGTAACAAATTTACTTCTGATGCAAACGAACGCCACCACGCTCTTTATATACCAACAATGACCGTCAAAATGTTTGATGTGGTGCGTATACTACAAAAAATTCCCAGCATTAAAAATAACCTGCTCTGCAGTTAAACTGTAAACATTGCTGAAACGAAAGAAGAGCACGGCATCCTTTAATTTTCTGGGAGGAAAAGGCATGTTCAGAGCCAAAAATCTGACCACGTAAAGAATACAGCAATTAAAGTTAAGTCTGTATCATGATTCATGATACCTATTTACTTCACGCAAATGCAAAGAATATATATGCAATCCCTCCATCCTTTATAGATTACTACGTATAAAAAAGTAATGTTAGCAAATAAGCATTTCATTGTCCATGCAAGAGCATATAGAGACATAAAAAACTTTAAATGAATATTACGAACCGTCACGAGGACATGTTTAAAGTAGAAGAACTCTCGTCTCCAATCTTCAAAGACAGGTTTAATTAGATATTTAGAAGTTGAGAATAACCCTTGAGTACTCCATAATTATGCAAGCTGCACTTGGCAAGGATCGATAGCAGATAACCTTACCCAGAGTTAAAGGTTGCGATAGCACTTTTTTAGATGGTTATAGAAATTGCTTACATAACTCGACTTTAACTCTTAGAGAAGGTTATCAAAATATCTCAATTAAAATCTCGTGTTACCATTTGCCTAATATTCATCTTTCTGTCGAAACTATATATTGTATTGTGTTATGTTGTTGTATGTCGTTTGAACGTGAGGTAATTATTATTTACGCACTTTAAATACTTGCAAATATATGCACAACGCAAAAGCGGAAATGAGATGCCAGGACTAATTAAAATATTTACCATATGTGAACATATATTTAATCTCTTAGTGTTTTATGGACGAGGCATAATTTTTCTGTTTTACGGTTCTGGCGAAATTGTTACGCAGGAGTTCTAGAATTTCAATATCGACATGGATGACAGTACCCTTGACTCTTCTCGAATCTCTACAGTACAGACTTAGGCTTACACAATGCTTATCATTCTGAGATATATTGTCACTGGTCATGATCATTGTTTCTACAATTTATCAAAGTTTGAGTGTGAATAAAATCAGCAAAACTGTAACTGTAAAATTACGATAAGCTATAATTATCTGTTGGGCGAAGTTCTGCAAGAAATGGCAAATGTTGACAGTAAAAATATCAGACAAGACACAAGACATTCAACATAATGTTAATGTTTTCTACATACGAACACAAACAGAACAACACCATTAGCAATTTGATTCATGGAAAACGTCTCTGAAAAGTTAATCGTCTAACATAAAACTGGAATGATCTTCAACTGCGCTTAAGCAGGAAAGACTGTGGCCTTTAAGACAGGCTTCAAAAGAACAATTACATTTAATGTATAGCTTGGTGATTAAATGGAATGAAAGTATCGTATTTCATCGGTTTAATTGTTTTTGATTACTACAATTAACATTCTGAGCTTATCCCAAGGTTACAATGTCGTAAATAAACGGAATGGTATTAGCTCATAACTGCATAATTAATTGACAGTTATCAACATCTAAATGGCATGCAAGCTGGACGAAATTCTTTACACCTTGCAAACACATAAATTGCCAAATTCCTTCATTTTAAAGCTGTATTCGATGCAAAGACTAAGATGACGTAAGAAATCCTGTGACATCACGACGTCACACCATTCAAGATTCCTCAACTACTTACGTAGCATCCATGCATATTAATACAACAGAAAAGATTTTGAAATAAGCTCAAAATTAAAAAAATTATCCCGGATAGGATAAAAAATATTCCCACCTAACTAGGTGCAAGTATCCCACAGGACAAAAACCTTAAATTTTATTGCGCAGCTCTCGTGTTTCGGCGAATGAGCAGCATCTTATTAAAGAACCATCTTTAACATAAGGCATAACATGATATTCATTGTTAAAATTGTATTTTTATTACAACACAAATTACACTTCCGGTCACCATTGTCTTGTCACTAGGATTTTTAGTGACATTAGGCAATCGGACAACCCCAGGATTGTGTATGTACAAAACAAATACTTTAAGTGTGGAAGAAGGCATTGTTTCAAAAGCAAACAGTTCCTTCCCTTATGCCATATGTTTTCAGTGAATGGCTGAAATTTCAGTAACTCCCCAAACGTTCTAATCAAAAAGTAAAATTTTAATTCATGAAGCACAGGCGTAGTCTTGTTGCTAATTGTATTCAAAAATGCGCTCATAGGTTTTTCTCTCGTTAGTACACTTTAATTGTAGCTTTTTTCAGTTTAAATCCATCATGGACAGATTATGATTTTGGTGAATGCTCAAAAGGTCATAATATTTTTTCCTTTTTATGCTTGACTCATGTTTTAAAGTGCAATTTTACTAAAAGGTAGGATAGTAAGCACTCATGCACTTTGGATTTCGATTGACCTTTCTAATTTGAAAGGGTAAATTATGTAAACAAATGCAGACACCATATATTACGTGAATTGGAGCTAGGTCGTTTACAAGGCAAAATGGAATTGATCCGAGCCACCAGTCATTTTTGGAATGTTACGGTAATCGTAATCAATGACCTTTTAGTAAAACTCCATTGCACCTCATCATTTTCAGGGAAAATTTCCCATTCAAAATGCACCCCTTCATGATCAAGATATAAAAAGTACATTTAATTCATTCAACAATCAGTAAAATATTAGCTAAGTAGGTAACTGAAAAGTAAGAAACAAACCTTTGGTAATTTTTAAAACGCATTATCTAATCATTAAATCACGCGATTCAGTCGTCATAACTTTACCTTTTTATTATTAAACGCTGTATTAACCCTAGCTTCATATTACATAACTGCCTTGTCTAGTGATGCATGCTCCACAGTTTTCATTCAGGTTGACATTGAAATGCATTTATTAGACTGAAGTGAGTGGACCATCACTAGCAGCACGCGTGAGAAAGGTGCGAATCCTTTACGTTTTCCCACGATTAAGTTGCGTCGTTGACTAGGGAGAAGCCTTCGATGAGGCTACTACTTCTCCCAAAACTATGCGATACTGGAGAAATAATGCGAGTCTTATCAACTACCTGTTTGCAGAAATCACTAATTGCAAGTTTGTAAACTCAGGAAGGATAAAACCAAGAGATTAGAGTGTATGAATGAATCATTTGCAATTAATTAGCTGCTTATGACCCTGAGCGTTGTCTAGAGTATTCTGGGAAATTCTTGATGTCCGGACTTGCGTACAAACGTTAGGTCTACATGATCAACCGATAAGATGCAATAGAAAATTCAAAGGCTCACATGCATAAAACAATTACCCAGGCTACAAAATATAAATACGCTCATCCGTTTGAAATGAATCACGACTTAATCAGTCAACATTGGACCTTGACTCCCAAAGAATAAAAATCGCCCCTAATTTTCCTCCTTAATAGCTTGCGGTTCGTCTTGAGGTTTCAAACCAATTATCAACCTTAGCATTCAAGTCATGAATAAACAATTACTTATGCTTCCTCGTTCCGCGTTTTTGAAGATGGTCACAAACGTTTTGGTATAAAGATTTACTGAAATTTCCAGAAGTTTTACAGATAAATTATAAAATTACGCTGAAGGTTTCAAGAAAATTGGGGACGCAATTAGTGAAGCTTTTTATATGACTGGAGTGGAATAAGGTCTTTCACGTGCTCCAGCGTGTATGCTCCTATTGACCAGCCTTTAGGGGCTTTTGTCAACATCTTTTCTGCCTGCAAATTGCTCTTTCAACGTTTTTACTAGCAACAATAAAGTTTACTCATGAGTGGCTTACATAAAAGTGTATTTTTGTTTTTGGCATCGTGCATGACTGTTTTATGTCATGCGTGACAGAATGTAAATGTCGCTGTATTTATGACAACCAGCTTTATTACGCATTTTAAGGGTTGAGCATTAAACACTGTACATAAAAAAAAGTTGCCTATTTGAATGCGATGACTTTCAGTTTCATTATACTGAATGGGTAACGTTTTGTGAATTTTTAAAGGTCTGTGAAGCTTTTAAATGACTACAGAACATGAACTTTTGGTGATCTTGATTTTGACACGATCATACTCTGCATAGTGTCAAAATCTAGGTACGTATTAATGTGTACCCCACGTCCTTCAAGTATCTTAATGAGGATCAAGGGTGTGCGTGATTGTTACCTTTATCAAGAAAAATATTAATGCCATTTATCTCAGTATTCTTCGTTATGTGCTAATTTATTCGGTATTAAGAAAATACTAGGTTAAATAATACATTGAATGTAAGTGAGACTCAAATGATTGTTGTGATGAATGCAACAGTGCTTTGGCATGTCATAAAACTAGATACATAATTTACTTCCATGGTTTCCATTAATTATTTCAGAATATTAGTATTCATAATGTAAGACACATGAATGTTTTGAAATAACATGCTATTCGCAAGTGGTTTGCAGTCGCCTATAACACATATGATATTTAAGATCTCTGTTTCTAAGATGAAGTAAACTACGAATAATTTTATAAAGTGTCAAACGAAACCCATAAAAAAGCTAATAAAATTTGCACATGGTAACATTTTCGGTGGAGAACTTCCATAGCCGGAGGTTATTTTCATATCTTACCAAGCTATAAATCCAATACAAACGTAAGTTCCCGGAGACCCAACAATTTAACAGGCATGACCTGACCTTGAATTATGGTTACATTCTTTAGAACACTGCTTAAGAATGAAGAAAACTCTAATAAAAAACTGAAACATAGATTGGCACGTTTTTCTGAAAATAAATCGGTCATTTTTCTCTACATTAATTATACTATTAGAATGTATGCTTTTCTTTTTGTCAATGCTTGAGAAAATTACGTTTATTGGACCATGAACTGAATATTCAGAACTAATTACATTCATCTTTTTTAAAACATACAAGGTTCAATTCAGAAGAATAAATTTATCAACTTTGCATGTAGTCACCCAGCTGCGTTTAGTCGAGCTCAAACCTCGAAGGATGAAATTGAAACAAGATAATTTCATGCAATCAGAAGAGTTCATGGCTTCCAAAATAATTTGACACGACATGCTATATATTCTCATATGATATTATTTAAATTGGAATATACGCTCTACTGCGAAACAAAACAATTCTTTTACAAATAAGGTATACTCCATGCAGAAAAGTGAAGATGGTTAATGTCAGCTACCGCCTTACCTTAATTCTTTCGCTAGAACTTTGTATTTTCTTACGTCACCATCTAACTAAAATTACTTTTGTTAGAATCTCGTTACAAAAAATGTCTGCCTATTATAGCTCCTTTCACAGAACTAAACGCCTACACTTCCGATGATTCAGTGAGTTTATAAAAATGCGCAAAATATTCATAACTCATACGTCAATGAAATCATTAGAAAAACTAATGTGCTTCCTACACGTGCATGCGTGCTTACCATTTTTTTCTTCCAAATCATCCAACTTTTATTATTTTCAGAACTAAAATTGAAATCAAACTTTTCATTCCTAGAAATAAACTCTTAATATTCAAGAGTGTCATGTCAAGTGTGCTCTCCCTCTTTTCACATGGAAATCCTACCTACCTACCATACACATTTAGTTTTTTGCCAATCAAATAAAAAAACAACTTGAGTTACATTGAAAAACACAAAGGAAGTCTTTGAGAGGAGCAAGAAAGATTATTTCTTGTACTTGAATACATTTTTTAAGCGTATAACCTTTGGATAAACATTTTTCTATTTATTGCTTTTGAAAATAGAATTTTCCTTGTAGAGGCTTGAGAGGGAGCATAAAACGACATCGGAGCAAACATCCATTCACAATACCACTTGACTTTTCCTTCCCATCCCTTTTATTTCTCCAGCATTAGGAAACACACCACTACGGGAAATTCACCGTAAACTCTGAAGCTGGAGAATCCATGCAGAATAAATTCTTGTTATACCAGGGAAAAACTTGTGTTAGATCCTGCCCTGATTGTGTAAAAAGCCTCGAATACGAATAACACATAACTCATTGAATAAATACACTACAATGTAAATTCAAAGGTTTTAATATTACGTGCGCTATTCTGATTCTGATTTCGTTTAAAATGAAGCATATCATTAAACATAAAATCTTTAGGTTCCACTTTAGATTTTGTCATAAATGCTCGAGGATAAAAAGGTACGACAAGCTCCCATACAACTCGAACATTTATATTTCTTTCACTGCTCCATTGTTGGGAATTGCTCTAGCAGAAAAATACAGGACATCGTTTCGTACCAGTCAAACCTTCCTATAGTCGTCCTCCTCGTTTTCGTAATCAACGCACAGAAACCCATAGGGAAATTTTGAAAAGCCTTTTTTCATGCCAGACACGTAACCTCAATAGTAGCTCGTTACGACTCTACCAACAAAGAATTTTCTTTCCTTCCCCTCGTTTACCATTTCAAAACATGGTTAGAGCCTATACGCTCATTGTAAAAGTTTAAGAGAAACATGCCTTCAAAGTTGAAAACATTTTGGGAGTGACGTAAATAGATTGAGTTGCTGAATAAACTAAAATTAACCATTCTGTAAATGTGAAATTTAATTTTTTTTTCATGGAAAAATTGATGAGTGAAGACTAGTTGAAAATGCCATTAGTTGAAAAACAAATGAACATAATTATCCATGAAAATACTTCCAAAACTATTTATTTTTAAAATAAGTATTCATTTTTATCTGTAATTAACAATCTGATAAGAAAACACAATAAGCGAGCTAGCCAAAAAAAAATCATGATTTCGTTTTGTTTAGAATCTTTATTAAGATTGAAGGAAAATTACGACTTCAGATCAATGCAATGAAACCGCCCCGATCTAACCGAACCAATCTTAATCGATCTCTGAGAGTAATGAATTTATGGCATATATTTTATAACCTGGAAATCGAATCGTTTCCGTTCTTAACTTTAATTTGATACATAATATTTTATAATTATTTTTTTTAAACAGGCTGGAAGGGTACTGTGACCGAGCTACCCGGCCGGATATTAAACCGGGCATCATCCCTGGTTTCAGCCGGTCGTGGAACGTCCATAGAAAGCGAAGACAGGGTAAGGTTTACACAATAATTGAGTAAAAAGTCCTGCATTAAATACTAGCAAAAACTGTGCGTGTTTATAAAAAACCTCTAAAAATTCGATTCATTTCTCCATTTTACATCTGTAAATCCGGATCTTCATCTAGAAGATAATAAGTTGCCACGTCTCACTCTCTCAGTCTCACGAAAGCAATAGATTTGCTCAGGCTCATTACCCGAAACGCATATACACATGTAATAAAAGCCAAGGTAATTAGGATTTAGAGACAAAGTCCATTAAGGTTACTCTATTAAAGTTGGGTAGGGTGGTTGTACAAATGTGTTCCTGGTTCTTTGTTCCCGGGCGAAATGAACTAAAGCTAACTTTGCAAGAGGGGAAAAGAAAAGGAAGGGAGAAGAGAAAACGAAACCATCTCTCTTTTTGCACCGTGAGCAATCCATGAATCCATGATACCTTAAGACTTTAATGTACTATACTGTACAGAAGTAATAACGGTTTGAAAAAAGGAAACGTAAGTGCAATGTGTTTATGAGGAGAGTAGTTCATAGAGAAGATAAATCACTTATGGCTGTCCACACTTGTAACCAAAAAAAGCTAGATTTTTCCTCATCGTACAACTTTTACTCTACTTGCATGGCCCATTCTTTCTCTAAATTCAGCCCTTTTTCATCTTCGCCACCACCACCACCATCACCACAATACAAAGGCATTAGAGTTCTTCAGAACCCTTACAACTTCATCTAATAATGTGAGCCAAAGCCCCATCGTCTTGCTCAATATATTTTGCCTCCCGCACTAGATCCATTAAGCCTTACATATCCGTGACTGATAAAACCTTTCTAATTTTTTTCCTGGAAGCAGACTTTCTTTTGCATTTTTGGATGCTGCATGTGCCATTCTCTTAGATGTTTCCCGATGATCTCGTTGCACTCACGTATTTTCCTTAAACTGCTTTTATCAATGCGATTCCATATTTTATCGAGCGTTATAAATTATTCAGAAAGGAAGCAATGACAATACATCCCTGGGATTTTATACTTTGGATTATTCTTGGCAAATTTGTAGCGTATGCATTCACTCATACAGAAATTGACGGTATTCAATCATACATACATTGCATATCAAACGAGGGTCATTTTTAACACAGTCTGTAAGTGCATTTTGTCATGGTGGTACTTTCTTCTTCCGCCAAATGAAACCAACTGGATACCGATTCTGGTAGTTACGTAAAGCTATGCATTAATGAAAGATTATGAAACGAAAACAAAACCACGGCTTGTCCCTGAGACTAGCTTAGAACTACAAATAGAAACATTCTTCTAACACAAACTGGAAGACTGAAAGTATTCCAAACTTTCCCATCACTAACATTTCCACTAGCTTTGGGGTTTAGTTATGGCTCAGGTGCAAAAAAAAGGTCTGGATCGATATCAGCAAAAGTGGAAGCCCAAGGTAAAAAAGGAAGTTTGTCCATGGTGCCATGTACTTGCTTTCTCTAAACGAAAGAGAACATGTAGAAGCTTAGCTTGGGGATAATGCCACACACGTTCTTCTTGCATCGCCAGAGCCCGAGCTTGAAAAAGTGCTTTCGTCTCATTCACTAGCGACACCGAAGATAAAGACGTGCACAGAGAAAGTGGCATTAAGCTAAATCTCTCCGCTTACAATTTAAATTGCCCATGATAAACACCTTTTCGTCAGAATACCCCAACGATAAAATGACGTCATATTATAAATCCGGCAAAGGAACGCGGAAAAATTCTATGATGCTACGAACATCATTTTTATTTTATTCCTTTTCTTTGGGGACTTTAATAACATTTTTATGCTTTGCACAAAAGTGGAAAAAATCCAATTCGGAGATGATGGGCTGTAAAAAGCTGTTAGCATTAGAGACAGGGATTTGTTCCTCGCTTTTCCGATGAGATTATCTAGAAGCATCTATGTCTGTCTGAATTGATATTTAAGTAAAGTTTTGCCACTAGCATATCCTCATAGATTAATTTTTCTACTTTTTAATTAATTATCCATGCAGAAAACCTTAACTTATTGCAGTACCTTATGATTTTTTCTAAATCAGCAACCGGACTTACCTAAACTACCAATACCTGAACTGGAGAAAACTCTTCAACGTTATCTTGAAGCTATACAACCTATTCTACCCCCGGAGAAATATGAGCGTGCACAGGAGTTGGCGAAACAACTTGCAGAGAATGAAGGCCCCGAGTTACAGCATCACTTGGCTGAAAGGCAGATCAAGATGAAAAATTGGGTAAGAAAGATGCTAACTCAGAAGCAGCACGATTTTCCAGAGATTAGGATGGCATGTGATTTACCAAATTTTTACACATGAACATACAAATCATTTGAACCTATTCGGCATTGAAGCAAAATGACTCCATTGACGTCATCTGTCACTCCCTCGCATTAAAGTTTCGCCTTGCGTTTATCAGTAATGGCAAATCCTTGTTTAATGCCAACGTTACACTTTTTCAACAATTTTGTTTTCAAGTGTCAGTTTTCATTTGAACTTATCAAAAGCGATACATTTCCAACATATTTATACGTCAAATTAACAATATCGTTGAACAGTTTCTAAGGATCCTTATATACCTGTGTCGTATAAAGTTTGTCTTTCTCTTTTCCTATTTCTAAGGCCTACGAATGGTGGCTGAACGACATGTACATGAACAACCCGTTATGCTTGCCAATCAACTCGAATCCCGGTGGAGTATGGCCACCGCAGCAATTCCAAAATGTTGAGGAGCAGCTACAATTTGCTTCAAAACTTACGTCATTCTTGTTGGACTTCAAAGATGTTTTGGACAGGTTGATTACAACAGCGTTTAGTATATATAGTTTGTATAATTCCGTCAAATATATTACAATTGCAGCAAAATTAAATAATTGCTGAATCATTGCATTAAGTAATTTATCAAAGCGTAACGCTTCCTAACGTTTCATTTTATTTTCTTTTAAAATTTTAAAAACAACTACAGCGTTCTCCGTACCAATTTGTTTTTTCCCAATTATGATAATGGCATTTGCTAAGATACGCCTGGAGGGAAAACCATCTCAGACAGAGAGCTTAGCATTCACTTTAAAGTTCGCCCAGACTGAGAGACTCGCAGTCTTTTGAAATGTCTAATAAGTCAAATGGAGCGACAGGGGTGAAGTGATCTCACTCTCTGAACAAAAGTTTATGTCAAACAACCAGGTCCAACTTCCTGCACCCAAATAACTGCAAGGACCAGGCTCATACACTGAAATTTACGAAAGCTGATTTTTCCTTTTTAAAATAACAGAAGATGGCTCAATTTTTCTTGGAGAACTTTCTCCTACTTTTAATGGAATCATCAGATGTTATGTCCCCCGTAATGTGTTACACAATCTCTACATTTTACAGTATTTTCTGCTAGTTTCTCTTCTGCTCCCTATATTGATCTAATCTTGCTACTACCGCCTGATCCCCATTTGTCTTTTCCTTTCGTCTTAACCAGAGAAAATACGCTCATTTTACAACATCCCATAGTTGATCCCATCAGTAATTTGTTCACTTTTTAACTACCATTTGCCTTAGGAGACCATGTACTTTGGCCGTTTTTCATGGTAGAAAATGATTTTATGGGTAAACACAAAAGTAATTTCTTCATTTCTCACTTAAGCATATTGTTGCGCTCTATTTTAGTCTTTTATGGGTCGTTCGGGCTGTTCCGTTATTATTACCTAGTTTCACATTTACTCTAATTTCCCAAATAGCCAATTTACTTCCAAGGATTCATTAGACATACTTTTGGTCTTCAAATGTAAAAATTAACTAAGTCTTGGGGAAACATTTCTCATAAAACACGAAAATCTTTACCATTTAAAGCTGACATTAAAATTTTGTTGGAGAAACTCCAAAAATTAAGATAAATATCAGTGGAGTGAATGTTCATCTATGTTGTAATTAAAAGCGTGCAAAAACTGGTTCATATTTTTGTACTTTGATACCCTTCTCTGCTTTAAAATTGATAAATTTGTACAAATGCTTGGTTAAATTACGGCTAAATTCTTATAAGTCTTAACATGGAACCAGTATGCCCCAAACGAAGAAGTTTCCCGAAAGTTAAGCTTAACGGAAGCAGCGTTTAGCAGGTTTTCTGCCCAAGACGCACTCTATCCATTAATGTTCCAATCAACTCCAAACAAAATTGGAAAGCTTTGGCTTTCTCTGTTTATATCAGAGATGGAGCAAATAGCATCCAAAAAGAACGGCGAGACTGTTGGCTGATTAAGGAGAGAATGTAATGATGAAATTTTATTTTTTAAACGCAAGAAATGAACTACCAGTGGAGAAAGCAGCATCTCGAGAGCCAGGCCAACCACTTTGTATGGCTCAACACTACCGTTTGATGACGTCTTACAGAGTCCCCTGCCTTCCTAGAGATTTTCGAAGGGATACTTCAGGGCTCAACCCAGATCATATTGTTGTTGCATATCGAAAGCATGTAAGCTCCAATCTAGTAATTTTCCACGTCACTGACAATGTATGATAATGCACAACAATGTAAACCTTTAATCCCAGTTCTATACTTGCCCCATCAAAACTCCGGAGCGGAGGCTTACAACGCAAGAGATTTTCAATCAGTTTAAAACAATCGTACAATTTGAAACAACAAATAATGATGTTCCCATTGGAATTCTGACTAGTCAAAAACGACCTGTTTGGGCAGATGAAAGGATAAAGCTTCTAGGAGGTAGCGATAATACTAATTTGTAATTTGCAAAGAATGTATGCAATACAAATGCCCTTTTGAAGTTTAAATTTTATGTGCTCCAAATACTTAGATGATCTGAATAAACAGTCTATCGACGAGATTGAAACGTGCAGCTTCATTATGTGCTTTGACGATCCTTTGCCTGCGCAGTATTTTAATAACCCTTACAACAAAAAGCGCAAAACAACTGGAGGGCACTGGGTAAAAGATCGAGATGAAACCAATATGCTTCATCAAATGATACATGGCGGTGGTAGTGTATTCAACACTGGGAACCGTTGGTTTGATAAAACACTCCAGGTATGAGTGCATAACGAACTATAGGAATTCAACAATATAAAGTGTTAAATCTATTAACTGAATGATATCAGATAGAGTTGTTTCATCTCATTGTCTGTATTTGTCTTCTTCAGTTCGTCGTTTCATCTGATGGAGTAACAGGAATTTGTTATGAGCACTCTCCTGCAGAAGGAATTGCCGTAATGAATTTGATTGACGATTTTCTTGGTAAATTGAATCAAGAAAATAGCGAATCCGCAGACACTGGAAGCGCTGGAGCATCTACCGAAAATTCAGAGACTATAAGTGGAGCGGAAGGGGATAAAGGTCCTGAGCCGATTCCGCAACCAATAAAACTGGAATGGAACATTTCAACAGAATCAAGAAATGCCATTCGAGAAGCAAGTGTCGAAATCGATCGGTATGTATAAAACTTCACTTTACACTCTAGCAGTGCATTTATGTACATTTGCGGTTGAATGAGCCTTATGTCTGAAGGTACTTAGAATCGTCTCTTTCAGGAAGAAATTCTAATCAGGTTATCTCTTTATTTCACTTCGACAGTCTAATTGAGGATCTTGATTTGATGGTGTTCCGGTTCGCAAGTTATGGAAAGAACTTTATCAAAAAATGCAAAGTCAGCCCCGATGTTTACATTCAGCTCGCTCTTCAACTGACATACTTTAGGCAAGACTTAACGTCTATATGTTTCTGTCTGTCGAAAGTGCATGCATCTTTGAAGTTTTGCAATATTTTTAAAAAATATTGTTCATGTGTTTCATCTTTTGTTACAGTTTACATGGAAAGATGGTGGCTACTTATGAAAGCGCTTCAATCCGTCGCTTTAAACTAGGTCGCGTTGATTGCATTAGAGCAACAACAATGGAGGCCTTGGAGTGGGTAAAATCAATGTCTCCCAGTTCCATAGACGATCAGACCGAAAAACAGAGAAAGTTTCACTTGGCCGTTGAGAAGCAAACAAACATAATGGTGGACAATATTTTAGGAGAAGGGATTGACGTGCACCTGTTGGGTCTCAGACAACAAGCTTTGGAATCGGGAATGGAACTCCCTGCTTTGTTTCAAGATGAGACATTCAAAATTGCCAACCATTTCGCTCTTTCTACAAGCCAGGCAATAACTATATTTATTGTTTTAATGCATTACCAGCTTATATAACCTTATCCCAAAAGAGGATTTTAAGGCATTATCAAGAAAAAAGGATAACAATTCAAGGATCACTGTTTTTCAATGTGACACACATTTTCATAAGGGTTTCACTCTCTACCTTAACCAGTGAAACATTTTCTGCGCCTCAGTTAATTTCCCATCTTAAGTAAATTCATTTTGTTGTGTCATACCTTTAATTAATTGCATTTTATAAACTTCTTTGTCACGGCTTTCACTGTACTATTCTAAAAAACCCAGTCCTTTTTTACGCTTAATTAATCTCCTATAAATAAAATTGCGTCATAAAGTGATTTCAGGAACCATTCAGCACGTTACTTTACAACGTGATTCATTACCTTGGTACAGTTTCGTAATTGTTTTTACACGTTCCCTGTTGCCAATTAAAAAGTTGTTCTTTAATTTTCCTGTAAGAGTTTGTAATGTGTAATTTCCTGAGTTGTAAAAAGAGTGTAAATTCTAAATGAACCTTTTAATATTTTTATTCTTAGCTTCCGACCAAGAGCGATCAGTTTATGGGGTACGGAGCAGTAGTTCCAGATGGTTATGGAGCCTCATATAATCCCCAACCAAACTCCATCATATTTTGTTTGGCATCTTTTAACTCCAATCCGGACACATCTACAGTAAGCTTCAGCCAAAGTTTGCAAAGAAGTTTGGATCTGATGAAGCAGGTATTGGAATGATCAATCAACGACAAGAAATACAACGACCGACAGTCAATCTACGAGAAAATCTATATGCGTAGTAGTCTATCAATCTTATAAAAGTTACGTCTACGTACTACCACTCTTGCAAATCTGCTTTAAAGCAAAGGCTTACGATTTAATTTTTAAAACGATTTAAAGCTTATTCATTCATATGCTTTTTTCAAAGCCGGGATCATGTATTTCCTGCATTAGAAGGGCTTCTAGACTCTAGACTACGCTAGTTTATGCAACGGTGAAACTGCGAATTCTACGGTCATTTTTTCAAACACCGAATGATATAGTGAAAGGTACATATTGTATTACGTTTAAACCAATTATATTTTGGCGTAACTTCACAAAACATATCATGAAATGTGAACCACAAAAAAATAATTAATGATCTCTTCTGATGAAACATATCAAGCACAAAATATCTGTATGGATATTACTATGGAAAATGAGAGAAAGTCCGTGAGTGTAAGTCATGGATACATATTTATTTACATGTAAAAGTAAGCTATCAATTCGCAACAAGGTAGTCAAAAATAGTCTGTTCTGAAGTACTGGTAGCACAATCGTAGGATTCAAATATACGGAGCATATTATATAGCCATACTTAGAAGCGGAATATGTTATTCTTTGGTGATATAAAATGGTACTATGGAGTGTATTTGATGGTGTAATTATAGTTTATTAAGTGTAATTCCATACGTCTTTGGAATTGGATTGCATATCAATTTAGGAATGTATGCGTTTAGCATTTAGTCCCCCATGACGATTAGGAGGAGCTCATTTTATTTTTCTTTCAAAATCTCAACATGATTGCCACTTATGATTCAATTTTCGTAGTACCTGTAGCTCAAAAATATATATCTTGGAAGGTGGAAAATGTTAAGCACGTGTGATTTGCAAATCCATATTATTATGTAAGCCGTAAACCCAAACCCGCACATCACAATGAAACAAGCATATCAAAAGGTATCAAACAATCAGTAACGTGAGTGATACATCGTAGAATATGTGTAGTGAAATTTTAATTTATTTTAGCTATAAAATTATATCAAAGAGAGAGTCAAATATTATATCGCAATGCTTGATGCAAATACATGTCGAAATTATAAAAACTTCAAATGTCTATGAATAGTATATGTGTATGTATAAATGGATATTGTGCGGAGCACGTATTCTTTGATCTCAAAATAAATCTCAAAATTATTCATTAAAACAACTTTCCAAATTATTCTGAAGGAATTGCACTTTTATGTTCTTTTTATAACGGTTGATGACTTGACATGAAAGATGTAATAAAATTGAGCATCTTCCATATATTTGGTGTATTGTGGGGCATTACACCGAAATCTCCTTTGGAATGTTATATGGTCTGACGGGGAGTAACGACAAGCTCTTTTGGCTGGGCACTAGGGTATTTTCGCTTTCACTTAATGTTAGGTACTATAAGCTGCATAAAACCATGATGTGCTTTCTCCTTACGAATCATTCACTCTCTGACTTTCACCCAAATCAAATCGGCTGTTGAAATGAGTCAGTTATATCCCGCTCCGAATCAGTCTAATCTAATTATTTTGTCATATGTATAAGTTTAAAAGAGAAAGTAATTTAATAGAAGTAATTATCTGTCAATGTTTAACCAAGTGAAAGCAATAATCCTCGCTACAAAATGCATAAAATAGTTCTGGCTTATTATTGCGACAGCAAATTCAATTTTATTCTGTTTTTCTGCTGTTTATTTTTTGTTAAAATAGCAATATCTGCGAATTTTACAAATGCAAATCACAAAACTACTGTAGAACCTAATAGAAAAGTTAATAACATTGATAAAGCAGTAATTTTATCTAGTAGTGATTCATTACTAAGCAAGTTCAAGCTATCATATTGTGAGAAAGTTTTTGCTACAGAAACTAACAAATTTTGCAATTGTGTCATTGACAAGAAAAACTTTCAGCATCAACAACATAATAACTGTATGAAGAAGACTGCTTTCATTCCAAATCAAATTAAAGCGTTTTTGTGTAAAGCTGTTAAACGTCATCAACATCAATTAACGGAAGGTTTAGCAAAGCGTATGATTTACGCTGAAATGCAGTATTGTCTCTTCTTTCAGAAATTTAATGAAAGGAATGTCGAAGTAGTGTTAGGACAGTCAGAAAGGCACACAAATTGTTTTAAAGCTTTAATGAACCTTCACAGTAACACATGTCAACTTGTCATACAAAACATAAGTGGCAATTTTAAGGATGAAAGGAGCAGAATTGATCTGGAACGCGAAGAAAAGTTTTCTTTCAGGAAACGAACATCTACATCAAAAGAAGACAAAGGGAAAGCTAGCCAGTACCAACTACCTCATGACAATAGCTCTAAGCACAAGCAAGAGCTTACTTCAGAATCCAGTCGGATAAAACGAGAGTCTCGTGACGTCATGGCGACAACTAAAAAGGAGCCCGAAAAGATCGAAAGAAACCTTGAAACTGTCTCCATAACAATACCTTATTATGAGAAAGTCTCAATAACTACCGTTTCTCCCGATGATGCATTCCTCGAATTTGACAATTTCTCATATCCTGTCACAAAAATTCGAGAAACTAGAAAAACATACGATCAAGAACATGCAGAGAGCGAAGGAAATAATGCTGAAGAGACAGGAAACACTGAAACTGAAACCATCTCAAGTGAGTTTAAACAGCTACTGAAACGTAATGAATACATTTTGGATAACAAATAAAACCATGTTTGGGTTTTCAAACTTTTTCTATACTCCCTATAACAGGTATTTTGACTGAGCCAAAGAAAACTCTAGTGTCCCAAAAGAAATATCCGGCTCACCTTTGGAAGTTACTTGGATTTTATGATGATTCTTACCTTGATAAAATAAACGAACATTGGCTAAAGTTTGAACCCCCAAGTGCTCTGATGCACAAAGTTTTTGCCACTTTGTATGGCCTATTTATGATAGTTGGATGTGGAGGAAACTTGCTTGTCATTTACATGTTTTTACGGTAAGTATTTATTTAGGGGTAATTTGAAACTTAGATCAGAAACTTCTCTTTGTTAAACCAAACTTATTTTTTTTCAACCGATAGGACTTAATTTCCCAATAGGTAAAGTTGGCCCTTTTTAGTTTCCCTGAAATTGTTTTGCACATATTTATATATGCATCCCTAATTGAACTGATTTTTAAGTTCGAATTGAGTTTTATAGTAGAACTACCTGAGGTGGTACATTGTTATAGAAAAAAAAGTTTTATATATTGAATTGACTTACTCATTTCTGCTTTACAGATGCCGTTCCTTGCGTACTCCTCCAAATTATTTACACGTGAATCTCGCAATTAGCGATTTTATTATGATGGCTAAGACTCCAATTTTCATCATAAATAGTCTTTACCGAGGGCCTGCTCTTGGTGCCTTAGGTAAGTAATATGCACCTATGTTTCTACAAAGTTTTAATTAAGCTTTCATCAGAGAACAGAAAGTTTAAACAATCATTAATTGAAAACGCAAATTATACATACGCCATGTAGAAGTATGCCTTTGTTCATCATTATTTCAAACTAGATCGTAAATTGCACAAGGTTGTTTTCCACAGTTAGGTATATACACAGTTCAAATATATTCTCTAACAATAGTTTCAGTTTCATAGAAATTGGGACGTCATAAGAACAAAGTGGTATGACCTAGAAGGAGTAGTTTACCTTAGTGTACACACGTACATATCAAAAGTGAAAACAAGAACCCTTTGATGTGAATGAGGGACGTTGTTTTTTCTTTTGTCTTTAGCTTGTTGGCTAATAAAACACTTGAGTCAACGAGTCAAGTACCTAGATCCTATTTGCACTAATGAAAATCATCTGAGGTACTTTAAACAACGATAATCAAAACCCTACTGTCTGGAAACAGAATTACCAGTACATTTCTAATTAATGATACATAATGAGAAGAATGATAGTATTTAGAGGAAAAATCCCAACTCTGGAAAAAATGATCGATTCATATCATGGTTTATTTTTAGGTTGCAAGATCTATGGTTTTGTTGGAGGACTTACTGGAGTAGCCTCAATTATGACTTTGGCAACAATAGCACTAGACAGATACTATGTGATAGTTCATCCGCTAAACCCATTCAAGAAAACTACTTCGGGAAGAGCTGTCCTAATGATACTTGGAGTTTGGCTGTATGCAGCGCTCTTTTCTTCCATGCCATTGTACTGGATTAACAACTACACTTCTGAAGGATTTCTAACAAGTTGCAGCTTCGACTACTTAACCGATGATCTTGGCGGCCGAATTTTTATCTTTGTATTTTTCGTGGCTGCTTGGGTTGTCCCGCTTATCATCATTTCCTTTTCGTACCTCAGCATTTTTCGCATTGTACGTGAAGCTGGCAGAATGGAAGGATTTTGCCAGGAGAAAGAAAAAACTTCGGGAGAAAGTTTTAAGTTTAGGTAAGGATAAAGAGTCTTCAATACTTTAGAGGCATTTGCAACAAAAATTGGAGGGAACGAGCATTTAGTTTTGTTTTACATAAGCACATTATTTTAATGAGATTTATGACATGATTAAGTACAATGTTCCTTCAAAAATAGTATCAGCTTCACGCAGTAGTTTTCACCAAAACAAGGACAATGACAATTCATTAGCATAGAAAAACGTTCAAGTTTAAGTTTCCGCTTTTCCGTATTTTACACCAAAAAGCAAATCCTATTTGTAGTTTTGACAAAGTAATATTTATGTTGCAGACAAAATCAAGGAAAGCAAAAAACAGAAGTAAAAATTGCTATGTTGGCTGCTATACTAATCTCATTATGGCTACTGGCCTGGACTCCATATGCAGTTGTTGCACTGCTTGGAATTTTTGGCTGGAAAGAATATCTAACGCCGCTTGTATCCTCAATACCATCTCTGTTTTGCAAAACAGCAAGCTGTGTCGATCCATTTGTTTACTCTATGAACCATCCAAAATTTCGGAGTGAACTTAAGTTCCAGTTCCGATCATGCATTGGATACCATCCGAGAAAAGATTTTGGGGAAGAATCTTTATACTCTGTAACTTACAGATGCGATAACGACAATACCCTTATGGAATACCCTAATACTACAGATGCTGAAATAGTTGCAAATCCGCCAGTAATCAATCAAACAAATGCAAACATGGAAGTTAATACTATATCTTTCAAAATCGAACACTCCAAAATTCAACCGGGCAAGGCCAAGACACTGACAGGTTTTTCTTCGGAAATTGAACACAAGGTCTTTATTAATATTCCTGATCAAGATACAGGAAACCAATCATTGGATAAACAGGTGATACTTGATTCTTCGCCAAGTTCTAACGAACCAGCGGAGGATTTCTTTGGTAAAAGCAACAAAGTCTGGACAACCGTATGCACGTATCCTATTGCCCCTAATGCGGATAGGCAGTCAGGAAATGCCAAGTCAAAATCTTTAGGGGAAAGGACTGGCAGTGTTCCTAATCTGAAAGAGACTGTGGTCATCATCAATGAAGCGTAGTTCTCTCAGTTGCTGAAAATAAATTTAGCAAAAAATTTGTATAAATTTAAGAAAAACTCTACGTCTCAACGTCTGACCACGAAGAAAATATGTATTTATGGTTAGTGAGCCGAGGCCCGAGGCTGAATCCTAAATATAACCAAGCGAGTTTGTTTTGAGCTGCAGAATCGATGGAACGTACAAGTAAATAAAATGTGTGATGAAACCTACAAACATATTTTTTAATTCAACACAACAGTTTACCGGATGCAACTAGCGACCTGGAAAGCATTAATTTTATTTACAGTGATACCATGCAAAACACTAAGAGTAAATACACCTAACAGTACTTTGTCAATTATCACTCCAAAAATAGTTTCAGGATATTCAAAGAAAGGTCTTATAACATGTAAATAAAAATACTGAATTGCAATAAATGTACAAACTGATTGACAATTTTGTTTATTTTCAAAATATTTCATACATATGTAAATTTCATAATACCCTACATCATCAGCATTCCATAAATTTAAATTCATCTCATATCAAAAAGTAAGTATAATTCATTTCGAAGTATATTTTTTATTATGGGCTCGTGCCATACATGATGTATTTCTGTCCAGTGCGATCGCGATAAGATGCATAATTGTAAATATAGTCTGGACAAGGCTGGTCTTAAAATGTTGTCCAGATCAAAGATATAAAGTTCGACCACTTCTCGCTCTAAAATTTTCCCAATTGACAAAATCAAAGCTGTGCCTGCTTTCGTCACACTAGATTTGCGTAAGCATCTTTCTCAACTTTTGAATGCCTAGCAAGCCTGGCGTGGATTAATAGGTACATATGATTTAATTTGTCTTAAGTGAATACATTAAGCGCTTAAGTTAGGCAAGCATTTTGCTCGTAAAATGCTTCAAAGCTCTCTAAGCTTCCTGACAAGTTCAGGCTCACTTGGATAAAACGCGTTTTGTTTTTGGGTAGCTATTTTTCATCTGATCATCAATAATAATAACAAAAATAGAAAAATGGATTTCAAAAAGTTTACGTCAAAAGTTAAACGTGTTGTTTCATCAAATGCATTATTATTTGGAACAATTGCTGGAGCGCTCATTGGTTTCTTACTAGGTAAGGCGTAAATCGTAACCAAGTTGCCTGATATAAACCCTCATCAATTATTCCTGTTAATGTGGATTTGCTCTCAAAAACTCTTTAGGGCTGAACCTAAAACCTTTTCGGGAGAATGTTGTGTTAACTTCACTAGTAGCCTATCCTGGTGAAATTTTCATGCGAGCTTTGCAACTGCTCATAATCCCAGTCATACTTTTTAGGTATCTGATTTTTATAATTGCTGCTGCAACCAAGTTATCATTTCGCAACAGATCAGAAAATTCATAATTGAATGGTTTTTACTCTAGCTTAATTTCAGGTTGGATTTTGTAGTACACCGAGCAATTTATTACAAGCAATTTCTAGAAGCAAGAACTGAAGATTTAAAGCTGTTTACCATTTAATATAGGATCATCGTCAATAAATATACGGACCAATGGAAAAATCGCTTTACGGACATTTTTTTATTTCATTATCACGTAAACCAAATCATTTTTTTTATTCATCAGATAGATTGCAATGCAATGGTGGGATAACACTTTAAAAAGTCTACTCACATTTGCAGCTCCTTGTGTAATGCTGCATTTGGAACGTTTCTGGCAGTTTCTATTCATCCTGGAGATTCTTCAATCAAATCTAGCTTGGCAGCAGTTAGACTAACTCACATTGAAGATAGGAAAAATACTCTACTCGACAATTTTTTGGATTTGGGAAGAAATCTTGTACCAAATAATTTGTTTACAAGTTTCTTTGAAATGGTATAGTTGCAACACAGCTCGCCAATTTTACTCCACTTTAACGACTCTAAGTAAAGACGTATTTTGAAAACATGGCTTGAATTTATAGGCTACGACAGTTTATAAGGAATCCGATGGAGTGCTCATCAAAAGTTTGGAGTCGAGGTGAATCCATACAATACAAATAAAAACGAATTACTGTAAAAAGTTAAAAATCAAAATTAATATCTGTGATTGGTTCTAGGAAAGGAGTGAACGCTATTGGATTGATATTTTACGCTTTACTCTTTGGAACTGTAATGTCATTGTTGGAGGAAAAAGCAAAACCTTTACGAGATATAGTACGCGCTGTGGATGATGTAAATACTAAGACCATTGAAGGATTAATTTGGTAACCGTAAACATCTTTAAGATAATATTGTATGTTTAAATATGTAGCAATTCCATATTTTTGATCAATACGCCACTTTTCATAGGCTCACTCCTTTTGGCGTAGCAAGCTTAATTTGTGCCAAAGTTTTGGAAGTTGAAGACATGGGGAAAATCATGTCGTCCTTGGTTGTATTCATTATGACAGCTGTCATTGGCATTTCTATCTATCAATTGATAGTGATGCAACTTTTATATTTTATATTCATCCGTAAAAATCCATTTCCTTTCTACACTGGAGTATTGCCCGCAGCACTGACAGGATTTGCTGCTGATTCATCGTGGGTTTATTTTAATATTTTAAAATAATTTATGTTGACAAACAGAATATTAACATAATTTGGGATAATCCATAATTTAATGACTCAAAAGGAGTGCTGCACTTCCCGTAACTTTAAAATGTTTAGACCAGCTTGGAATAGATGTAAGGGTTTCTCGCTTCGTTGTACCCATTGGGGTGATCTGCAACATGGACGGTACTGCATTATTCATCAGCATTGCTTCGGTATCACTTCCTTAAGAACAACCTTTTTCTTTTAACTTGTTCTACTGTTTCTGACAAGAAAGATTGCGTGCAAATATATATTTGCAAGTTTTAAATTTTTTTTAGGTTTTCATAGCTCAGATGAATAACATCAGTTTAGGAATGGGAGATTACATCACAGTATGGTATAACGTGTAACACACATTACGTAATGCGGAATGATAATTTCCATTAAGAAAAAATTTTTCTCTTATTTTAGCATCACTGCAACTGCTGTTTCAATCGCTGCTGCCTCAGCTCCATCTGCTTCTCTAACTTTAATGCCACTGGTTCTGAACGCAATAGGAGCCCCAGTTCAAGATATTGGGTTACTTTTTGCGATCGACTGGCTTTGGTAAAAACAATAAATGTAACACTTTCTCTTCTGAAATATGAGGTAGATGATGATTAGATTAAAAAACTTCAATTTCAGCGATCGAATTCGCACCACGAATAATGTCTTGGGAGATTGTTATGCTTCAGCCATAGTTGAGCATTGGTCTCACGCTGAACTCCATACAGATTTGACAAGTGGAAAATGCAATCATGCAAATGAAGAGGATAAAATTGAAATGTCAAATGTAGAACCTTCAGATTTCCATAATGCGTAGAGCGTAGAATCGGATAATGTTGGCTAGGGTTTTTGCAAAAAAAATATTACCATGTTACCCTAATGAAATCACAACAAAAGCTTGTATTTATAGACATTATTTGAATGAAGCAATTAAAAAGTTTCTAATTAGTATCGTTGCAGATGTTTACACAAATGCACGAAGCTATTAGATTTACCTATCAAATGTTAAGTCGCACTATTTTTTATCTATAAGAAAAACAAAAAGCAAAAACGTAATAGCAAAACTTTTGTGAGGAGCAAAATGGCTATGGATCGCGGAGATGGAGGTTTCATAATGCACGAAAGCTTTAAAGATTTAAAAACCCGAAGGGCTGAGCAAGAGGCATATAGGAAAGCTTTAGAAGCACAAATAATGGAAAAGAAAAGACTTCAGGAACAGGAGAGAGAAAGAGAACGACGTGAATATAGAGGTTTAGTAAACCCTATTGGGCAATTTAATCTGAATGAATCATTCAATCAATCAAATGTATCGAACAGTGGAAGAACTATTTTTAATTTCAGGAAAGACCTCAAATGACAGTGAAGGTAGATATAATTCTAAGTACCAGATGATACGACCACCGTCATCACACAGAGAAGGGACGCATAATGTTGGGAGACCTTCCGAAGGAGATAAGGCTTCAATTCCAATGCCTAATCACTTACCACCCTTACCAAATGTATCCCCTAGATCTACTATACGAACATCTCACCATCCGATAGTTTCCCAACCATCCGATTCTACAGGTTTTTTACATTAAAACATAACGTTTGTAATTATAAAGAAATTATAAGACCCTTTCTCATTAAAATAACTTAGGAGGAAGCCGCAACGTTAATGATATGGACAATTTTAACGAACCACATCCTGCTGCTTTAGCTGAATGCATGGAAGGATTAACTTTTCGGTGTCCGAAGCAAGAAAAAGTTTCAACTGTTCCAGAAATTCCTCCAGAATGCATGAAATACATTCAACAAGTTTTACCAGGGTTTACTTTACCGCCCACGATGTCTGAGAATGTTGATAAGGGTGAGTTTAACTTTAACAAAGAAGTAATGTAAGCGCTTAAAAGGATTGATTGAATTTCTTAAATAGTTGTTGAACCTCCGGAGGAGAAAGTTTTGCAAGCTGAAAATGAACAAGGAAAAGTAAAGTCGACCAGAAGTGTAGCCAAGAGTTCGCCAAAATCTAAGCGCATTAGCAGCCATGAACAAGCTTTTAGCTGTGGATCTAGCTCAGAATCTTCCAGCGTAGAAGATGTTACCAAATGTGTAACACAAGCAGTTTTACCAAAAGTTCATGTATCGCAGGTTAGTGGAAATAAAACTTCTATCAAATTTCAAGGGTCTGTCATATATGGCAGGTTTATAGTTGAAAAATAATTTATACAGACATCTGAGCAGTTAACTGCTGGAGTGAAAATAAGCAGATCAATTTATAAAGCGGATTTGCAGAAGCAAATTGACGCGAGAAAAAAACGTGAAGAAGAGTTGCGACGTAAAGAGCAGCAGGAAGAAGAACGAATTCAGGAGAAAATCCGAGTTGAACAAGAGCGTATGCAAAGAGAGTACGAAGAAGACTTAAGAAAGCAGAAAGAAAAGGTTACTGTTTGTTTCACCTACTTTCGAAATATGTATTAGTTTTGCATTAAAATTCATGAAATAACTTTGAAGGAGAAAGAGTTAGAAAAGAAACGCTTGGCAGCAATAAAACGACAAATGGAAATGGAGAAAGTAAGCCAAGGTAAAAACAAACCGGAAGGAAGAAAAAATAACCATCCTGCTTCAGAATCAGCTCCAGTCACTGATGACAAGAAAGATGTTACAGCTGAATCTTCTTCAAGCGCGGAGACTATTGAAAGCATCGGAGATTTTTTTGATAATACCATGATGGCACCCGAAATTAAGTCGAAACCCACGAAATACATCAATCCAGGTCAATCAAACATTTGATACTCTGTCAACCTATAATAAACTCGATCCCGAGAGTTTTATTAGTTGGACAAAATATTTAACTGATAAAGTACATATTTACCTGAGTATTGAAAGCTATAAAATACAATCACTTTTAAGACTTTGAATGTTTTCTCTGCTTCAAGGTTGAAACACGTGTTTGTTCAGAGTGTTGTCAATAATTTACATAGGTTGTAATCGGTGCAATTTTGTTTGGTAGATGATCGCATCATTCCTACGTTGGCTAGAATGATGAAAGAGAAAGCAAAGAGGGAAGAGTCAGGCCAGTCTACCGTATCTGATCAAGATTGCGTTAAGGATTTTCACGAAACGTCGAGTTTTAAAGAAAGAAGCCAAACAAGCCCATGGGGCAGTAAAGAGACTGCACGAATTGAACCTACTCCGTTCAAGGCTCCGATGGATCCCTCAATACCCCCTCCAGGTGTACAGTAAACATTGTATGTTCCAATTTACCTCTTAAGCTGAATACTAAGTAATAAAATGTTTGAATTTTTTCTAACGAATTTATAGAATTAACTCGTGAAATGTCGATACGATCAGCACCTTCTCCTCCAACAGATTCTGGAGGACTCGAATACTTAGCATTGCTTCAGAACTACCTACAAACTGAGAAAAGCATAATTACCCAACGTATCCAGGCCAGGGCTTCAAGAAGCTCCGAAAATTTTTGAAGACTTTGGTGTTATTGATCTAACATTCATTTATATTCACAAATATTTTTATCCTGGGTTTTCTTACATCAAATTAACCAACCTGTAACACTTCTTTTAGAAAAATGTGAGATGAGTTAGCACTAGATAATAAAAAATAAAAATGTGGAAGTCTCATGCAGTTTATGAAGGAAATTAATGAAATGCTTTCACAACCAAACTGTGTTTTCACAAGAAATTTATTTTTGAAATAATTTTGTGTTTTCCACAACAAGTTTAAAGATACGATAATACATTCGAAGAGCTTTAAGCTTTCATTTCGAAATAGAAAAATTCATACAGAAACTGCGGCCTTCAGTTGTACCTTATCTTTGGAGAAATAATCAATGTGTTTCCCCTAATTGATGCTCCCTTGGTTTGATTACATGCCTTGTCTGCATCTTGCGAATTAGAAAATTCCACATAGGCTGCGTGTGATTCACTATCCAGGGAAGTGATATTTCATTTACTGCATGATCATAAAATTGTATGCGAAAAATTTGCAGTTTTAGAGTATTGTTGGTTTCATACTTTGCTTCATTCACTCCTAAAGAAATTCCGACGCACTCTGGAAATGTTTGATTAATTTCGTCCATGTTAGTATTCCTGGGTAGGTTGCTCACGTAAATTCTAAGTTTGTGGAGGGAAAACACAGTATTTTATATATTTTTACATTGTTTGCTTCGTAAAAATTCTAAATTTAAGGTAGTTTTAGATGCTCACGTACTGATTAGCTTCATACATGTCTTGCTTATATTTGTTATCCGGGGAGTCATACTGGCCAGCATTCATGTGACTTGGGACATAAGCTGGAAAAGTGGGTTTCTTTTTACTGCCAAATAATGATTTCTCCGCCTTTTCATCTGAAATTATTTTACGAAATGTAGGAAGCAAAAGAACATTAATTAGTAATAGTTGTCCAATAAAGTCTTAAACTATAAAAGCTTAGTTAGCTTAATCTGGTAGTACATTCGCGTTTTACCCTTTTTAAATTTGTCCGAGAATTTTCTAAACATTCTTCGATATCACCTTTCCTGGTCTTTGAGCACTTTTGATCTTGATTCATGTAGACGAATGCATTAAATAATTAAAATTCCTTGAAGAATCTCTCAATTTAGTAAATACTTCCCTAAGAAGAATATAAAATGTAATTGATGCGACTGGAAAAGAAAGTCAAAGTGATTTAAAAAAAACTTGCTACATATATAGCCTTGACTACTCTGAATTGGTAACCTCAGAAAACTAATTGCAGGTACGGAACACAATAGTTTAGGGTCCTCGGTTCTGGACCAAACAAACCAGCTTAGATTTTCTCATGATGATTGATTGTCACATCATGGGTGAAAGGGATAAATTAATATTCGAATATTACAAGGCAGCATGCTATTTTGTCTGTCTTTGTCTTGCTTAGCTTATATCACATCAAGCAAATAACAAAGCATTGCACTTTCATTGAGTATTCCAAAATGCGGGAATCGCTATCAATGTTTTGTTTAGCCAAGACCCTATTTGTTAGTACATGTGGACAATGAAATTTTGGTATTTTAAAAATCATAACAGTTATGTAAGTAAACTACGAGTTTGTTATGAATTTATATACGATTGGAATTAATATTTAAAATGTCTATTAGTGTCACTTGCCTAAAGTCTTGAGTTCATGATATTCATGTTACAAATTAATCTAACTCTGCTTACTTTAGTTGTTGGTTAATGTGATAGTGTTGTGTCTGTTATTGTTTATGTTCACATAAAGCGTTTGGCTTTAGCATTTCATACTGAGAAATAATATGTAGGTCACCAAAATGATGATTTTGAAGATCAATTTTAGCCAGTGTACAAAGAATATCTCTTTATTCTGGTCCAAGATTCCGTTGAATGTTGGATGTGGAGGAAACAGACGCAACCTCTCCAAATCGTCTTGCTCCGGCTTAACATTATTGCCAACTGAATATACTAATTATAAAATTGTCTTCATTGGCAGTGACTCGTTCTCTGTACCAACCTTAGTAGAATTGACAAAGTTACTGACTCCGGAAAATGTAACTGTGGTAGTTTCGAATGAAAACAATTTAGTCGGGAAGTGTGCTAAAAAGCACGAAAACAAAATTTACCTGTGGGATGAATTCAAAAAGACTGATGTCGCAAAGTCCAAGGACGTGACCAACTACCATTTTGGAGTAGTCGCTTCTTTTGGATTCCTCATACCTGCTAGAGTTATTAATAGATTTCCTTTGTAAGTTCTGTGATATCAGAACACGTGTGATACTAAATTATCTTATTGATAGTTCAAAACCATAAAAAATTAACCATACTTTTGTTTGTTTTATTTAAGAGGCATCTTAAACGTTCACGCTAGTCTTTTGCCTCGATGGAGGGGTGCTAGTCCCATAAATCATTCTATTATATTCGGTGATACGCATACCGGGGTCAGCATCATGAAAATAGCACCACACAGGTATGAATGAAAATGTTTATAAATTGATTTAATATTTTCAGACTTCCCTTATTTGTGACTCATTTGAATAGCCTTTATGATGTTTATACTTCCAGGTTTGATGTTGGTCCAGTTCTTCTCAAGAAATCTATCTCATTAGACGAGCATATACGTGCTCCCGACCTTCAAAAGTTGCTGGCAGGTCTAGGAGCCACTGCTTTGATAGAAGTTGTAAAAGACTTACCCAAGTTTTTGAATAATCCCATTGATCAAGACGACAGTTTAGCGACTCTCGCTCCAAAATTGACGCCGGCAATGAGTGAAGTGGACTGGGAAGAAAAAACAGCTATTGAATTATACAGACTGTATCGAGGATTATATGGAGTCTTTAAACTTCGAACTACTTTCAATGAACGGAGGGTTGATCTAGATGAAATTGAACTTCCAGAGGTTAAGATTTGCACAAATACCAGCAAAAATGATCATTTAAACCCTCCGAATTGCCTTGTAATCAATTGTAAAAATTTACCGTCGAAAGTAATACCTGGTCAAATTGTTTACGTGAAGGCCAGCAAAGCATTAATTGTTAGATGCGCAAATAGTTCTGGTATACCCACTTGGCTAAAAGTAGGCAAACTGAAACTAGGACCTAAATGGATGTCAGCCACAGATTTTAGAAATGGTTTCTTATCCAAAAACAAATTGTCTAGTAATACTATTCCCCGCTTTTACCTATCGAAATCCGTTATAGAAGATAAGCTATCGCAGAGAAACCTATGACAAAATTGAAATTACTAAAGACCTATATGAATAAATGCTGTAAAGCAGATAGATACATAGCTTCGCTGAGGTAT
>JAANSQ010000194.1:0-33484 GCA_036850885.1 Lepidocyrtinus dapeste
TCTTACCTGATTTGAATCTGAATATTTCCTACCTGACCTGAACTGATCGGAACACTACTTGTTTGAAGGAATAAGCAGCAGAACCATTCCAGATTTTCAGCGTTGTTCCAAAATAGATTATGTGTAAAGTTTTTAATGCAGTCCTAATCTAATTTAATGGAGAAAAGGAGGGAAACAGAAGGAAATAGAAATTCGCATGGGCAAAAAAAGGTTTGTTGAGTTAGGTCGATGGATTCTTTCTACCCTTTTGCTAGGTGAGAAAATGAAATGGCTTAGGACGTACCTTTTCTCCCAAAGAAGCCGAGATGGTTTAGAGCTCATGAATATTTAAAATGTTGTACAGTGGGAAAAGGGAGGGCTTGTTAAACACCCACTAAAATCTTAAATCGAATCGTTCACGGCATTATTCATGCGTTACTCATAGGCGTGTTGAGGGGAGTAGTGAGCAGCATATGAAATAGGGATTTTTCGTAGGTCTTTAGCTAGCGATAAGAAACATCCAAAACAGGAAAAGATGCAAGAGGTGAGGATTGAGGATATTATGAAAATGTGTTGTGTGGGTGGTTTTTAAATAGGTTGGAAGTTGGAATTAAGAAGGTGAGGGAGTTTGGTGTTGGGTTTGTACTCGAAATAGAATGAAAGGTAACCTATATCAATGGACGCTTGTGGTACAATATGCAACCAATCACAATCAGTTTAAGAGTTTGAGATTGATTTGATCGATGATTTCGGAATGTAAATGATATAAATTACTTAAGCCTAATATAATTTGAAGCTTCTGTTTGGATTAACTGATAAAGACTTTTACGTTTTATCTATAAAATCTCCCACACAGATTGGATTTGATAAACGTAATGGTCAATTTTATAAGATTAACTTACACAAAGCTTGGCACAAAAAGATTACATATTGCATTTTTGATGAGTTTCTGTCTGGTCTATTGCCTTAAAAAGCCAAGAAATGCGAATATTATCTTAATAAACAATCTCAGTTGAAGCTGTACAAAGTTGCACTCACTCCTACTCCTACTAGTCCATTTGGCTGTGTACATGTTTACCGGAAATTGGCAAACTTGTATGGTGCATTCTACTCTATAAAATTACATCTTTCTCTGCAGTCTTACGTGCATCAGCATAAATCCCTAGTTAAGCCGGAGTGAATCAACAAAATGCTATTTTCGAGTCGAAACTGTGCAAATATTTGCTCTGCAAGAAGCATCCACAACAGCAGTGGTATCAGGTTATCAAGAGAGCTAAAATCGATATCGAATCTTTTCGTTTTTATATTAGCAGATTCAGACAGGCAATGACTCATTGGAATGAGAAAAGAAACAGCGCAAAGTTGATTCATCCTCTTTTTAATTCTCCACCTTACTTTGATGTAAAGGTATCTTCTGCAAATAGAACGGTTTTCATACATCTCATCATCATAATCATTACTCGACGTCTCGCCAACGCGAACCTACACAATAACACAATCTTCAGTTCAATATAAGACACTTCCTTTCCATTTGGCATCTTTGTCTTTGCTCTATTTCTTTTTTGTCAGTTTGCTTGTAACCTAGCCTCCGCATTTCTTCACTAAAACCTTTTTTGCAAACTATAAAAAAATCATAAACACACTGTGCGCTATAACTTATAAACAATGACGAGTAGGAGGAGGAGAGAAAAGTAGTAAAAAAAACAAAACGATTCGACAAGGAACCCAAGCAGAATTTTATCACTGGGTCTGTACACTTGCGAAAGTTTATCAGACTTTCTTGTCCTCCGTTGCCCATCGCCATTACTTTCAATTTCAAGTAATTTCCATTTCTTTGAATACATCATAAAAGAATATATTGCTGAAATGAGGCTTCGTCTCGTAAATAATTATCATACAGTTTAGACGCAATTATGAAATGCAACACCAACTCCAAACACTCCGGTTACGGCTGCTGTATTTTTTATGGTGACATGAATAATATTTTGTTTATACGTTTTCTTATCGAGCCATCTGCCACTGTCAAAATATTTAGGAAAGGGATGAAAATCTGGCTAAGTCTTTGAAAAGATATTTGACACCGAATTTTGTTTTCATATGTTGTACTTTGGTTCCTGGTACAGTGGTAATTAAATTTAAAATACTTGTGAGATATCTTTGGTCAATAATGGAAAATAAAGATGAATAACAGCGACAACTGCATAAATAATTTATGTTTAATGTGCCAGCTAACCTAAAAACTACATTCTGATTGAGAGATTGCGTTTCATTTTCATTAGATTCAGATTCCGAGTAAGAAAGTAATGTTTACGGTCGCTGACTTAAAAATTTATCCAAATTCATTCAATACAGTGAATCGAATTTATGATTTTTAATTTGGGTTAGTAAATCGTTGTTCATGCGTAAAATTACTTTTCAAAGTCTGGTGGCAGTTGTCCACGCATTCAAAGGATTTCTTACATTTCTAATTTTTAATTTATTTAAGTGTATAATCTATACCCACTTGAATTTTCCATTGATAGCGCTTAACTGAAGGAATTAAACCTAAATCGAAGATGCGTGTATGGACTTATATACAAATATCTTTGGTATTTAGAATGGAAAATTTGGCTAAGGGATTAGAAGTGTCAAGTGTTTTTTCTTCATTCTCCACTTTATTTTTGGTCGTAGTCATTCAAGATAAAAAAAAATATGTGAAGATTCTATTATAAAATTTATATACAGTTTAGGCGGTATTCGTATGTAAATGCCATTTGCCTTTGGCATTTAGTACAGGGTATAATAGTTGATAAGGATAAGGAACGGAGTTTTCTTTCTGATTGCTGAGCTTTTGGAAAACTTGAAGAGTCCTGTGAAAAAAGCATTGTATTTATGTAGAAAAAACAAGAACGCAGTAGAAAACCTCTGGTGTAAATGCATACTTCCGTTTGAGGAATGGGGCAAGATGCTACCATTACGCTTTAAATTCGACAGTCTAAAGGTTTACTTGGTAAAATATCTTATACAGAAGTTGATCCTAAGTCAGATTTTTTTTCCCTAAATTTTATCTCACATAAAATTATAATTACTCGTACGATCCAATGGCATTGAGACTGTTTGTATTGACCGTGCATCTTGATTCTATTTAACATTGAAAGGTCATGTGAACTGTAGAATATATTTTCCTGACTGCCTGTCTTCCCTCATCAAAATGATTAAAAATGATGTGATGTAAGACCAACAATGTAGAACAACTGAATACATTAAATACTCAAATTTTGAATTCATTTGTGCTGGCATGTGTATACCGTGCAATGCAACAATGTACCATTAATTTTGCCGGAGGAAGTACATCAATTCCGTTCTATATCCGCAATAAGCTATCTTATTTAGTACATTTGCTTGAGCAAAGGGTAAAGAATTTTACTTACTTAAACAGTATTCTCTTTTTTGTAAATTCAAAGTGCACCAAGATTTTGTTTAAATAAAGCATTGAGTAATAGCATAGGATATTGTAAACATTAAATGTTATAATTTAAGTCTCGTCCTTCTCTCAAAAAGTCATACGGCTTTGGCCATAAACTTGCTAGTTCAACAGATTCAGATGCATTTACGATCGGGTTCAAGAAACAGGACAGAACTAACGATCTGAGCTAATCAAACATATAATTCCATCCTTTCTTTTTTTCTCACTTGGCCCGTGACTAAAACTGCTGTCTTTTTTTAACTACTTTAAACTAATGATTCATTCTAATCTCTTGTTCATTTTCCTTCTCTGTCGTAGGTCTGAAGCATTGCATTTTCAATAGATTCAAGTGGTTTTTCTTCCACTAGCAATTGCACTCGGGAACAGAACGCATCTCATTTCATCCAAACTTCTCTGGTCCACTTATCATCTCTTTTGCTTTTCTAACACATTAATAAAAAGTTTAAACTAGGGAAATTAGCTACGTTATTACTCACCACGTCCATTCTTTTCTATTAGTAAGCATACTCGCTCGGTAATTCTAATTCCCTACACAAATTTCCATAAGTTTGTCTTCATTCTATTAAAATTTTTATCCAAAGAGCTTACTCTACAAAAGAAGCGTTTTTTTCAGTGATTCATGAAACTTTGCCCTTCCTCGTGGACGCAATACAGTGGTCTATAGTTCACACAACATTTCATAAGAAGCTTCTCAGAGAAAAAATGTGACGTGAGTTTAACCAAAACCAGTGCATTTTCTCTGCAATGGTAGGTTTCACAAGTAAGCTGTGAAAAATCAGGCAGGATTATGATTCCTTTTCCACAAAGAGTCATTCTATTCATCATCAGGATTCTTCAGTGCTATTAAAACCATATGAATAATTTTTGATGTGTACGCTTAGGATTTCTTTGGAAGAGCTCTTCTCGACAGAATATCAACATTTAGCATTTTCACAGAGACATGAGTTTACTAAGCGTTTTTATTAAAGAAGCCAAAACCAGTTTATTCTTCCCCATGCGCATTTTGCTTAACTCAGACCAACTACCACAATTTCACAGAGGATAATGTATACCGCTCGAATTAGGTACATAATATTATGCTTATGTTTCATGTACCTACGAAGAAGTTCCAATTCTTTATAGAGGCTTATAAGAAAAAAAATTGTTGGTATACATTTATGCCCCAAGTTACTCATTGTAAACTACGTCGAGAAGACTGCCATATGAACAGTGCGCATACATGATGCAGAGAGAGTAATCCTCCACCAAACTACTTGAGAACAGGTCCAGCCCCGAAGGAGCACTAATATCATCATGACCATCATCATACATTACTACGTAGAAACATTTTTCTGCAAAGTCAGTCAGTTGTGGGGCAAGCAATAAGCAACCTCTTGGTAGAATAAGGTGCTTCACTAAATAACTCGTTAACATTTTTTAAATCCTTGTACCTTAACATTAGCAAAATTGCGAAAATAAATGCGTGTTAAGGGCTAACATAAAATTTTACACTTGTGCGTACGTATTTTCATATGTGCCTATGCATCGCTCTGAAACATTTCAAAACGAAGCGTTGCATGATACCCGTACATATCATTATTTATATTAAGAAGATCAACAAAGACGCCTTATCTTACATGCTAAAAATTTGGTTTGTTTGAAAGAGTAGAAAGCTGATAAATAAGCATATATTAAGAGATTCACTAAACTAAGACAGTCCGAGCAATAAAATGTTTTCACTTGAAACTACATGAGCATTACAAAGTCTATCATGAGCGCTGCCACATGCAGTAAGAGTGTCTGTAAACTTGTTGTGTCTAACGAGTGAGGAAGAACACCACGATTAGAATATTCATAAAAGTATAACGTATCTACATATACAAACACTCATTCCGCTTTAGAAGTGGGAGTAAAAAATTCGCAACAATAATAATAATAGCATGAGAGATGATATCAGTCAGTATGAATTTGCACATTGTGAGGATCGTAAACGTAATGTGACGGAAAATGGTATTTGATTTTTTTGTGATATGTATAGTGCAATGGAACGTTAACGTGCAAGGAGCTTACGCTGATTGATCATTCACGTTAAATTTGATTCATGTGGAAAGAAAGAGTGAATTCTTATTAAAGTTTTAGTGTTTCGATTTGATACTATTTTTTCTCAATGTGAAGCACTTTTTTACTCATAACTTAACCTATAAGTTTATTTAACGTGAATTTAGAATTGTGAGTAAACTGAATGACTTGAGAAGCCTCATCATTTTTGTTAGAGCATATACGCAGCGTTAAAGAAAAGCTTGCTCATCATCCTTCTGATCATAGCTAATGCTTACGCTCATCCTCTGACGCTTTAGCTACTGATTAAGCTGTATCACTAAAGGAAAGAATAATATTATTCCTAGAACAAAAGCAGTTTCAGTATGTTTTTAAAACTAGACTTTTTGTGAAATGTGACTTGAAAACGAGATTTAATTTTTATACATGATTTCTGCAATCTGACTTGGATTTTGGGGCAAGGTTAAGTGTACAAAAAATAATAAAGTTTTAGAGGAAGTTATGATTGTTACGAAAGGAATGTGAATGCCGAAATGAAACGTGACCATGAAGTGTACGTAAAGTATACTATTTTTATGGGATTTTGACATTTTTTGTGATAAAATAGTTTATCTAAACGGACAATTTAATGGAATGATGTGATACGTATTGAAAGCAGGAACCGAAAAGTTTTTGTTGTTTTGAAAGAAAAATTATATGAAATGAAGTGCACAGTTGGTTGGTTTATCGATGAGTTGAAACTTGAAAGACATCTCAAGCTTAAGGAATTGTAATTAGGAAACTTACAGCAACAATTATATGGTAAGTGGATTTACGTGAATTTAGCGGAAGATGAGATATGTTTTGCAATCACAATAGTTTTTTCTGTAACTTAATGTGATGGCATACTTGACACGGGCAACACTTACTGCCATGACTCCATGGAAAGAAAACAAGGAAACTGCAAATATGTTTATCAAATCAGCTAAACTGATTTTTGCACAAGTACTAGTAGAACTGGAAGATATAATGTTTGGCAATATAAACCAATGGTGTAAACGTACATTTTTGGAGGTGTCTGTCACAGTCGTTGACACATGCAGCGGATGTGTACGTACAACTATTGAGATATGATGTGATAACAGGCTATCAGGTGCCATAAAATTATGGATTCACGTCGCAAATAATTAAACTCTTTTTGTCAACAAATGCGTAGTAAAATAGTTTTATTTGGAAAATAAATAAAATCAAGAACGTGATTAAGTATCCTCTATTTTGCATCAAACTGACACTCAAGTATTGCAACGAATAACATAAAATGTTGGTGAGTGGGAACTGCCGGCGTGAAATTCCGATTATTTAGGTTTTTGCTGACAACCTGACGTGAAGTATCACGTTTTTTGCATGATAAGACTCAGTCCAAAATTAGAAATGTTCTCATTACCTGGCTTATCTAGTGTGGAACCGAATTTTTATCAGTTTCACTCCAGACTTCCATATTGTTCCCTTTTTGAGAAAAACATGTATTTTACATCAAACCTGGAGTTACGTCATACATAAATTTTACAATTAATATTAGAGGATAAAGTTGTTTTGATTTTTTAAGTTTTCTGAAAGCGATAGGAGTGAAAAAAAACATTATATCTTCCAGTTTTATACCCTTCTGCAATATTAAAAAGATATTTTAAAAGTTTACTCGGCATTGAGCGATTTCAATTAATTTTTCCAGTCTAGATCTATCAATTAACAGCATCAAGTTAAAAAAATTTGTCTTTCTCGCTCACTCACTTTCTTAATAATATTTCCTCCATTGCGGAAATTTCTGAATTTGATAGAGATAAATATTTAAATAGTCATGAAAAACTCGCGATATAACGCAGATCTTCAATCACTACAACGATTTATAATTGGGAAGACTACATGGCTAAGCCTCTAAACAATTAGGTATCAGACAGACACTTATCTAAGTTTACATGTACCAAAAAACCTACATCACATCGGCCTTCAAGTTTTGATGTGAAATCATTGGAGCGTGTAAATTAGGCACTTAAATTTTAATACTCTAAGCCTATTGCCTAAAGATGCATTTAAGCATACATTCGACATTTATTTCGCTTGCACAATACGCCAGAAATTTTATCTCCGACAGTACTCATACTCATAATTTGTTTCCCGTGGTCCATAGTGCCCAATAAGTAAATGACTAGAAATCATAAAATTCAAAATTGGATAAACGACAAGGTTTTATTTTACTAAACAATGTATTTAGATTCTAACTCTTTAACGCGCCGTCATAAAATTTATAACAGTGAAGCAATCAAATGTAAGCATTTTTTTATGTCAAAAACTCTGTATTACATTATACCGACCTCGTAAAAAATAGTTTCATCTCGTTGATCTCCTCGCAAGTTGCCAAGAATTTGAAAGAAAAAAATTGGCAGAAGATGCGGTGGTTGACTCTTCCTAAGTTCCTAGGATAATAAGTAGATGTTAGGGTGGTGATGATCCTAGTAAATAGTGGGCGTTGTACAATGCACTATACCATATCATTGCATTATTGTTCAGCAAAATAATATTTTTTTTTTAAATTGTATTCTGCGTACCGTGCTCTTGATGACCATCATCTCTACTCCGGTTGCTGACATTGCACTTGTCAAAATAAGCTCTGAGCACAAAGCAAATATTGTAGTCGTGCCAAGACAAGATGCAGGATGGAGGACTCGAAGCATGAGATAAAATTTTAAAAAAATGCATTTAGAAATGTGTTATGTTATTAATCACATACGTGCTGTCATGTTAGTCTAATTCGGTTTTGAAACCTTCGACGCAAATGAAAAAAAAATGCATAAGATATAAATACATCCGTAATCTAATTATAGGCGAAACTTGCAAACTTGCGATTGCAAATTTATCTCTAGAATTTGGAGTAAGGATATTTATTCTTCTTATGATTCATGAGTTTCTCGTAATATCAATTTAAGCTATAATTGTTTCATTTCTGTTTTCTTTTCAGGATCTCATCGTCACTCAAAAAGGACATAAAACCTCAACTTTACACACAGAAAATTAATAAGCTGGAAAGTATTAAGGAAAAAGAAGTGCTGCATTACGAAGCAATTTTTGTTCTAAAAAAAAGTTGTTTTGGAAAGACTCATACGCTGTGAAGCCTCATGTCATCGCTAAAATTACAAAGAGTCTATAGCGTTTCCCTATCTAGAGAGTGCACTATCAGGCGGGGGAAATTAGTTGAGCACTTTTAGAAGCTGCAAGACCCAAGACAGAGTTCATGTAAACCACGTTTTTACGTCAAAGGCAGAATATACCACAGGAAAAAAAACCTTTTTTATAGGCAAAGGAAGAAAGATGAGTGTGAGCGTTGTGACTATCTCAATAAATTAGTTGTAGTCTTGTACAAGCAATTTCGCTCCAATTAGTTTCAATAGTCCGCACAACTACCTCAGAGCAAAAATGTCATTTATAAGCAAGTCCGTCACGTTCAGTATAGTAGCGCTTTGTGTGCTCCAATTCGTCACTTGCACGGGCTTAAAGGGGCAGCCTAAGCTCTGTGCTCAAAAGAGAATGTAAGATATTTAACTGTCCCTGTTTCTGTTAGATTTTCTCAAGAAGAGTATTCCAAATTATTAGTATTTAAAAAACATTCATTTTTACAGATATAATAAAACAATAACCGTAGCAGAGAAGCAACCCGTACGCGTACAAAAATATGAGTGGTGTTTCAGTTTTCCCTTTAAATGTACAAAATACGCGACCGAAGTTCGCACCGTCACCAAAAACGAGGTAAAAAAATAATTACTCATTATATTCTTTCAGCTCAGATATATTCGCACAAAGAATGAAATTAAAATCCATTGTTTTCCATTTTAAGGAAAAGTTTTGTAAAATGTAGCTTTTATGTAGCCTCCTTCTGATTTACAATTTCGGCACGTTTAACCCGTGCAATTAAGCGTGCGTTTGTGAAAAGCCGCATATATTCATGAAAAGGGCCATTTGGAAAACCCTATTTTTTTTAAAAGAATTACGAATCCGATAATAAAACCAGCGCCAAATTTTTTTGAAAGTGTGACGTTTTCTTTTTTCTTATCAAAATATTTTGTTTCATCTTAGACTATAGAGAAAACGGAGAAACACTCCGGTATGCTGTTCTGGATACACTGAGTCAGAGGATGGCTCAAAGTGTTTCCCAGTGTGCAATCCTGTATGTAAAAATGGAACGTGTATTGCTCCCGACAAATGTGACTGCTTTGACGACTATGGTGGAAAGGATTGTAGTCTGAGTAAGTGCAAGATGAATTTCCCGGATGAAGATGCTGTTATTAATCCGCATAGATTAAACTTGCTTTTGTTCTAAAATTAGAATTTTGCATCTACCATTATTTTTGCAGAATGTCCGCCACAAAAATGGGGTGAACATTGTGAGCATAACTGTGAATGTGATCATGGTTCAAAATGCGATGTCTTGACGGGAGTTTGCGCTTGTGAAGTGGGCTACTCAGGGGTTCACTGTAATGAACCTTGTAAACCAGACTTTTACGGTGTGAATTGTCTAGAACCGTGCAAATGTCTGCATGGCGGTACATGTCATCATGTGTCTGGAGAATGTAGTTGTAGCTCTGGATGGAGGGGACCTTTGTAAGAATATAATCTTTTGGTTATTAGATATTAAAGTGGGGTTGAGTTTGTAACCGACATTTTTATGTTCAGGTGTGAAGTACCATGTCCACCTGGCACACATGGACCACAGTGTTCGAATAACTGCAAATGCCAGAACAATGGCACTTGTGATGCTCAAAATGGAAAATGCTACGTAAGAACGATAAAAGAACTTGAGACTTTATTAGAATTTCTAAGTATAGAATTCATCAGACTTATTTTTTTCTATGTTTTCTATTTACTTTTAGTGCCCGCCAGGATGGACGGTATACATTTTACATCAGACTTAATTTAGATTTAATTTATATGACTGTGAATAGTTAGTGAAATAAAAATTCTCAATTTTTTTTAGGGTGATGTTTGTGCAAATGCTTGCCAATCTGGCAAATGGGGTGTAAACTGCAAAAAGAATTGTGAATGCTACAATGGCGGAGAATGTCACCATATTACTGGTCAATGCCAGGTAAGAATTTTACTCTAACTTTTTATTAATTAGCCATCTAACGACTTAAACTTGCTTAACGGCATGTTTGGGAGAGGGCAGTTGAAGATAATTATGGTCATTTATATCTTTTAGTGTCCACCAGGATACATGGGCGAATTTGTAAGGAAAATAAATTATTGAATTCTTCTAACGTTATAAATTTACAAGGGATAATCCAACAACTTAATGATGTATTTATTGTCCTCACAGTGCCAGCTAGAATGCCCTGCGTCAACTTATGGAAAGAACTGCGAAAATAAATGTTCCTGCAAGAATGACGGTCAATGCAATCCGGTGAACGGAACGTGTCAGGTAGAATCTCAATTTTTTTATTGTTTTATCTAACCAGACAATAATGAATAATGACGTAACGAATTTTGACTTTAGTGTCCACCTGGTTGGACTGGCGAGAAATGTGAGGAGGGAGAGTGTCCAGCAAATTCTTACGGACCATCCTGCCAATGCACGTGCACTTGTAACGTTACAAATACCGCAGCGTAAGTAGTTTGCTTACAAATATGTTAATATGAAGATTGACGCCTGATTGTGGAAGACTGTCAGCATAATGTTGGGTAATTGCTTCTTTAGGTGTCACTCTACCAACGGAAAATGCTTGTGCCGGTCAGGTTGGAGAGGACAATATTGTGATAGACCCTGTTCTTTGGGTTCATGGGGACTGGAATGTAATAACAAGTGTAACTGCAGTAATGGGGCGTTTTGCGACCCAGTTAATGGAAAATGCATCTGCCTTTCTGGTGAGTATAATTGAAAGTGGAAGAATCTCTGTTAAGGCAACGTTGCAAAAAAAACGGTTCAATTTTTTTTAGGATTTGAGGGAGATCAATGCGAGCAAATTTGTCCGGAGGGAAAGTTTGGGTTCCGCTGTAAATACAATTGTAACTGTGCTCATGCATCCCAATGCGACCCAACAAATGGAAAGTGCGTTTGTTTGAAGGTAATGATATTTAAATGTTGGAAACGTCCCTTTTTTAATAGTCCAAAGAGTGTTCTTCAATTTTAACGTTTTGTCTACTTGAAGGGATGGACAGGACTGTACTGCGATAAAAAGTGCCCACCGGGTGAGTGGGGCGACGAATGTAACGCAAAGTGTGACTGTAATAATAATGGCGTTTGTGACAAGCAAACTGGAGAATGCATGTGCCTTCCAGGTAGGATTCACTTAACAAATGAAAAACACATTTCTTTGAGGTTACAGTAACCTTTCAATAAACGGTTCAAATTTCTAGGATTCCATGGACTGAAATGTGAACAGACATGTCCAGCCATGGGATTTGGTGTAAACTGTGCCTATAATTGCTCCTGCGTTCGAGAAAATACTTTAAGATGTGATCCAACGAATGGAAAATGTGTGTGTAAAAGTGGATTCCTTGGAGCTGATTGTGGTACAGTTTGTGAAGATGGTTTTTGGGGTGCTGGCTGTGAGACAAAGTGTAACTGTAATGGGGGAACGTGCGACAAACAAACGGGCAGTTGCCAATGCCCGGAGGGCAAAACAGGAAAAAATTGCCTTGAGCCTTGTCCAGATGGATTTTTCGGTTTGAACTGTGAGCAAAGCTGTCCCGCTTGTCGACATGGTAAATGTTAATGAGTTTTTACAATTGGATATGATTATTAAGTATGTAAATAAGACTAAAGGTGGTATATGTTTATAATTCTGAAATAGATTCCAAATGTCATCCTGTAACGGGCCAGTGTGTCTGTGATAGGAATCATACTGACTTTTTCTGCACGTCATCTTGCCCTGAAGGATCTTTCGGGAAGGAGTGTAGAGGAAAGTGTAACTGTAAATTTCGACAGTCGGATTGTGATCCACGAACTGGAACTTGTCGTTGTTATCCTGGTTGGATGGGAGATGACTGCTCGAAACCATGCCCTACTGGAAAATATGGCTTTAATTGTAGCCAATCTTGTGAATGCGCAAATGGAGAAAAGTGTAGAGGTCATGATGGTCAATGCCAAGTAAGAAATTTAACTTTTATTCCAACATAAATAATTACTAGTAAAGATTACCACAACCAAAACGCTTGTGCTAATTAATTTTGCAAATTTTAGTGTCCGCCGGGATGGATGGGACCGCGTTGTGAAGAGAGTAAGTTTTAAGTTTTTATTTTACGTTTTAGAATTGGTATTTCAATGATTTTCATGTATTGCCTCAGGTTGCCCCGAAGGATACTATGGAGACCACTGTTTACACATTTGCGAGTGTCAAACGGTAGATGAAATTTGCGACCCTGTTGAAGGATGCAAGCTTCCTGGATTACGAAATGGTAAACCAAAAAGTTTGTTTTGTAAACTTTTATCTCATCGAAAAAAAAGTTTGGGTTCATTTTTATTCTGATTTCAATTTATCAATTTACAGTAAGCGTTAATGAGATCGTCCCAATTCACGCATCTTCCGAGACATTTAACTGCTTCCGAATTGTGTCAGATGCGTCTTCTTCTTCGACGCGTTCAGATGGTGAGTGAAAATGTCTCAACTTTCATGACAAAGAGAGTTATCTAGACTAATTAGTTAATTTTGTCTCATTTACAGTACCTCCTGAGGAATCTCACGCTGGGAGGACCGCCTTCGCCGTGATTGGCTTGCTACTTTGTATTCTAACTGTTGCTTTAGTGGTCGTTTACTATCGCCGTCGTATTAAAAAACTCAAGACAGACTCAAGTACTGTTCAATACAACGCAAACTCTGGAATGGGATCGGGTAAGGAGACAAATATTTATTTTTTTCAATCCTCAGACGACTTACTGTAGATGAATTTAATTTATTTATTTCAATTTTACAGATCGTCATCATTTTGATAATCCAGTTTACTCTTACCAAAACTCGTCAACGCACGAGCAAAATAACCTAAACATATTTGACGGACCGTCGCCCACTTTAAGAAACGTCAATGAGAAGCGATGGGGTCATGATGACGATGAGTTTAGCAACCCAGGTAAGAACAAAATCCGTTGATTGATATGAAATGAGACGTTAAGGAAAAATATGTGTGTAGATTGGCGCATGAAACATTTTTGCTTTGTATATAATGCTGCTTCCTGGAATCAGTGTATTTTGAGTGGTTTTATGGGAAAGGTAAACCATACTGTTAAAATACTAGCTTGACTATATAAGATACGTTGATAAGACCGCAATCCATGTTGTTATGCAGTTTGCTTGATATTTGTAAATCAAAATATAATACGGCATAATTAAACCCTAAAATTATTTTGGATGTTTCAAAGGTGGAGCAAGTTCTTACGACTTCCCCTCTAAAACCCTCCAACAGAAAAATCTGGAAGCAGATGCGACAAACCCAAATCTCCAGAATATTTACACCAGTATCGAGGACCTGAACAAGGAACACGTTTATGACGAGATTAACAACGAAAAAGTGAAGAACCTACGAGGTAGTACATAAATGAATTTATAAGTATATTTCCTGGTTTTGTTACGATTAAATTTCAACGGATAACATTGTTTGGCTACAGTGGCAGAGGAGGAATACGATCATTTGGATTATACCCGTGCCACTTCCGGCTCCAATCCTAACTACACCCGAATGACAACAATACCCAGAACTGATAAAAAAGTTACAAATACTGCAGCAGCGGGAGCCGCAGTAGGAGCTTCTAGTTCGCGACTTGCGCGTCAACCGTCTCCGACAAATTCAGACTCTGATAATAACTGTAATAATAGCAATGGCGAAAGCTCTTCCAAGGAGGATAACGACATGGCTTTATTGGGCGAGGAAGAGCATCAGTAAAAGCAAAACAAAATAGTCTTCTTCAAAAAACTTATCTAAGCTTACTTACGTTACGAGTTTACGGTACTTTCCTTTCGGAGATTATTGCAAATGCGAAAAGCAAGATTAACCAAACAAAATATGCATTTTAGTGAGCATTCCAATTACTTTATAGTTAAAATCATATTTTTCATTCGTGGCGAACAAAACACTATAATTTTTACCTACAATTTCCCGGCATGCTATAGACCAAGGGGCTGTTCATAAGTATCTTGCGTACACTATAAATTTACTCAAGTTACGTTATTACCATTTATTTATAAGGGGGTGTATAATACCTCACAAAGTCACTTATGAACAGCCCCTTGAAACAATATACTATTTGTTTTTAAACAAGACTTGATAAAATATTTAAGCTAAGGTTAAGGTAAATGAGAAAAGAGTGATTCATAACGGAGTGATCAACTTAAGTTAAGTACTACCTAAGGACTAACTTAAGTTAGTTGGATGGAACTAAATAAACGTGGTCAGGTCAAAGAACATGAAGCAATCATTTTTTTCAAAGTCAGTACTCACTAGTACACCATAAAATATTTTTGAGCGACTGTATCTCATTATTTTCAATCATTTATTTAAACAATAACTAAACTAAGTCTAAGTTATATTATTCAAGGTAATTTGTACATAGGTAGAGCATAATTTAGTTAGTTTACATGAAATACAACTTTCGTACTAAAATTGATGATTTTATATGCTAATACGTTTACCAAACTCGTGAGCATGAGAATAGATTTTAGATTATGAATTATGTCTTGTGAAATCTTTCTGCTTACAAATTATAATTTAAAGATTTTTTTTTTGGAAGCAGTTGATGTTACGTGTTTTAATGCGCAATAATAAATGAATTTTTATCCAGCGAGTATACAAAGTGTACTTTTAATTAATGAGTCTACCTGTTGCATATAACTGACCAAGATTTTGATATCGACTTTAGTTATTCGGGAGAAGTTGAGAAGAGAGAATGCGTGAAAGAAAAGTGGCTAGTGTGGGCTGTTTTTTCATAAATTATATAATCTTTATTAAATTATCAGATGTCATAAATACTTTCATCGAAACAGAATGTAGGAATATTATAAATCGTTCTAAAAATGCTTGACATGGCCTATCCTTATTAAGCTAACGTGCTATATAAAAACATTTTGTTTAACAGTATCTACTCATGCGCAGCATAAGAACAATTTTTTTTATCCTAACTTAGGCAACATTTTTTTGTAATTTTTTTTCAGCGTCACCAAGAGACAGTTTGATTAACGCTGTGTGATGCACCTAAGCTAAAAATTTAAAAAAGAGAGATGATGAACTTATCTTATTGAAGCGTGTTATGTAGTCTAAGCTTGTCATATGCAGTGCATTTATCTAAGATTAGATTAGAGTATTTTTTAGGCGTGTTTCTTAGCGCCAAAGCCTGTACGGACACTACTTCCATCAAGAGGTAGGCTTGCCTGTAACGTTGAAATTGCATCTTTTGCGGCATCCTTTGCAAACTTTAATCCCATCTGAAGTCCGATAGCGAATGCTTCGACGCGAGAGTCAACCAGATTGCCTTCTTTTGTAAGTCCTAAGAAACAGAAAAAAAGGAATTAAGGCGGGGCTTATGACGGACCATTGACGTCATCATGACTAAAAACATCCAAGTTATACAAGACCTAAGATTTTTACGATTTGGAGAAGTTCCGAATTCATAAGCATGCTATACGGTTTACTTTTAACATGGAAAACATATTCACAGGTCACATGTCAAATATCTAGCTGAATGGGAAAAACACCTTGTAGACCATGTGGTTCAATTAACTAGAAAAATTATGTTTTACGCCTCAACTTTCACAGTCAAGGTTATCTTAAAAAAATGTTTTGCAGGTGCTTTCAAAAATATTGCTGATAACTGTACTTGGTCACACAGAGAAAATATACCTAGTTCTATTGAAGTATTGCATTTCAGTGAATCGTAGACTTACTTTTGAGATGCTCATGAATTTCTGCGACGGGGATCATGAGAAGGTCTACGAATTCGCCTTCACTGTTCACAGCTCTGGAGTTGAGATTTTCCATAGCATCACCGTTTATCTAAAGGAAAATGTGGAATGAAACGTATCCCATTAAATACATTAAACATATGAAACATCCTGTATATTAAAATGCATGACACATACTAGTCTAATCCTCCCCACTCTAGTTTAGATTCATTACTTGGTTCTTACATAACTTGAAACGAAACGACCAGAAAAGAGTCAAGTGGATAAGCAAGAGAGGCTGTTAAGTTTGATACGGATAAAGAAACTAGAGTAGCTGGATACATTTCTTCACTTATAAGAAGATAATGATTATGATCAAGTGGGACGCAAAAGAAAGTATTATTTTCATCTGGCTTGATAAAAATAACTTGTGTAAGATGTAGGACGATATATGAAACATCAGACACAAAAATCTAACAAAGAGCTATATTATACTTAAGCTTATCAAATCACGAAGAAAAAAGCTTTCTAATCGGATTTTTTTGAGAGTCTTTAGGTAGACGACGAACCTTGACTGTGGCATATCTCATGATGGCAGATGAGCAACCTGGATCAACTCCGAGTTTCGAGCTTAAATGGGTCACTTCTCCGTTCCACCCAGTCTCTTCACGAAGTTCTCGGATAGCTGCTGTCTCCGTAGATTCTCCAGGCTCAAGTAACCCTGAATTGCAATGATTTTCGTGAGAAAATAATACTTCATATTTTGTGAAGCATGTCAAAGGAAAAGTTCATTACCGGCTGGGAACTCCACTGTGTATGCATTTAAAGCTGGTCGGTACTGTCGAACAAGTACCATCACGTCATAGTGGAGCAGACGACGGTAAATAGCAATCGCGGCAACTTGGTCCGTGTCACTTCCACGGGGTCTAGTTTGTCTTGTAATTGCCTCCCAACATCTAAAAAAGAAAGAATAATAACCTTTTTATTAAAAAAATTATTGCTGACAAACTTCCATATGAAATGTGAGTATAATTGAGTATACCTCTCCTTTCCAGTGGGGTCTAAATATTTGATTTCTGAAAATCTTAACCAGTTTCCTTCATGAATCACCTCTTCTTGAAGGAAGGTGCTAGGTCTGTGATATCCGTTTGTAAAATGTGGCATCTTGATATATTTTAATCGAAATTTCCCAAGAAAAAAACTTCACTATTTTTCGCTATAAACTTTAGTTCTTTTTTAAAGTTTTACTCTGAGACTGTTACAACTTTAAAGAGAAGTTTGGCTTCTGTTCACTGCACCACTCTCACTGGACTCGTTGGACTGACTGATGATGGTACGCTGATGATTGAGGCGATCTTATATTAGGAAATTATTAGGCTTAAGTACAGGCACGTATACGACGCTATCCCTCCCATTTCTACAAAGCAACATTCGTGTATCCTACATGTTATCCAGCTTAAGAACCTTATCCTTCATTGCTTAACGTAGGACAAGCATTATTTCGAGGAAGGATTTTCTCCATGAATCAGAGTTTAAGACGACTACCCAACTTATTTATTTTGTTTTCAAAGGTGGCATTTTAATGAAAAACATATTTTTTATAGGAATATTCCAGTTTATCGGGAAAGAAGAACTGATTAAGCAGCCAGAAAACAGACGTTCACTCAAAGCAGTCAAATCTCCCATGTCGTGAAAAAATGACAAACTTTGACTCAACATTTGACCATATCTACATACTTATTTATGTATGATTCAAATATATATAGCTTATCATTTAGTTTCTAATTAACTTGACTCAGTAAAAAAAATAGGATAAGAAAAGAGCTTGCACATGTCTCCCAAAACTGGTCGTCTTTTTTTCAAATCCGATTACAATGTGCTTTCTGTCTCAAGATCTTACAACGAAAATCATCTCATTCCAAAAAGGAAGAGACCATATTGCGCTTTATAAACCAACTTTTAAACTTGAGTTTATCCGACATTGGCATGATATTTTTGAATTATATTCAGTATGTTCCTCCTCAAATAGAGACACTCTAAGATTTCAAAAGCCACTGGGTAATGTTTGTTTTTATGTGGGTGTCCCACTCACAGCACTTTTAGGGAGAGTTCAGGTCACTTTAGGTCATATTGTTTTATGGCGGTGCCGTTTTCTACGCCACGTGATGGTCGACACATTATCTTTAAGATTGCCGTTTCAAATTGCTTGATTGCTTCCATTCCATGATTATGCATATGGGCTTCCCCTTCATCCAATTCGATTTTAACTAGATAATATTGCTTTATTGCAAGTTGCAACCTTGGACGCCATACTTCCTCCTTTATTTCCCAGTTATTCAGCGGTTCCGTGATTTTTCCATGCGTTGTTCCTAAACTCAATCAAACTCAACCCCATGACACACCTAGAGCATCCTATACACTTGTTTGTATCCAGTGATCGTCGTCATCATCCATACTTATATTCAACTTAATAAAGTATTATCTCCAATCAAAAAATAAGGAATAGAGATTTGCTACAAGTATTGATACGATAAGCACATCTTTCGTATAAATTTCGTATTTATCATCATGCATTATCTTGGCTGGCTCATCGCGAGGATTAAATAAGCAACCTTTTTATTCCATATTGAGTAGCTTATATAAATTTCTCTAAGAATTAATACAAATTTCTCATCCCAACATGATCCTCATTTTTAAAATGAATTTTGTGTTGCATGATGCCCAATTTTCGTCAAACGAATTAATACGATGACATTTTGAACCATAACTTTGATATGCATTCATTTTTAAATTACGCCGCAATTTTTCCCTCCATAATATAAACAAGATGCAACTTAATTTCAACTTATTACTTTCCCATTGAAACATGATTAGATTAGATGATTTAATGAAACTGACTTTATCACACAAGCAAAACTGCATGTTGTGGTTTTTGAAATCATTTCAAAATACCAAAACAACCAACTTTGTTCATGAATTGCTTCCAAACAAACCTGCAACTTGTAGTAGTGCTGGAAGCACCTGTCATTGCACCTCCCTAGACATTCTTTGCATAGGAGCAATAAGAAAGTTGAATTACAAGTTCATTTTCTGCCCATGAAACGGTCCATAAAATAACCATACCTGAACAAACTTTGGTTACGTATACCAACCAGGGAACTCATGATATTACCATGTAGAACAAAATGCGCTAGCTTTTCTACCTGCCTCCAATTCCCATTGTCACACCTGGACTGACTTTGCAACGCAGAACAATGCTATCGTCTATGATTACATTGTGACAGGTTTTACATGAATAGGATTGCCTGGTTCTATGAGTCAGGAAAGGGTGAAAGAATACAAGGGCGGCTTCACCTGCATCACACTAGACCACAACTAGACAAAATATTTACGAAAACAGAAACAAATATGTAGGAGCTATGGGAATAATGGGAAAAGTGTCTGTCCAAAGAGTTGATTATTATTTTATTTAATTGTGTTCATGTAGAATATTTAGGAACAAAAAATGGAGATTAATTTCATCAAAAGTTTTTTACTCTTCATTCTCATTCAAGCCTTTTTCAGTTACGGTGAGTTTATAAAACTATCTATTTTCAGCTTAATATAGGAGTCAAATTATAAATTTGTGGGTTGATCTACGCGTTGATACTTTGTAGCTTATGGATTGTGGTGTTATCAATGTGTAAGTACGCAGCCAGGCTGTGGCACCCCTTTTGACTGGCGTTGGTACACTTCTTACACCTGTCCTCACGAGCATGACAAATGTGTTAAGATCATCGAAAGAAAAGGAGGTAATGAGGAATTCCTAATTAGTAATAATTTGTTAGAGAAATTAGTTAATGTAATGACATGAAAAACCATACCCAATTTTTTAATTTTTTGGGGCAAAGCGGACGAAATTATTACGCGAAATTGCTTAAGCCAGTTGGAGTATTCTCGACACGACGTTCCAGCGGATAAGTATGAAGGATGCCGACGTGCTGCGAAAGACATTCAATTAGCTCACTACGTTAATAACAGTATTAAGCAACTTGACATCAGAAGGTGAGTTATCCTTCATCTTGAAATCTCCTTAATCAGCCTTCATATTTTGTACTTGACTTTGAAACTTAATAGTATTTAATGTACTCTTCCTTATTTGTAAGTCAAAAATACGAAACTTTGTAAAAACAGAATTAATCTTTGCAAGTGTTCCAACCTGCAACCTTAAATAGTCTGAAGAAAATATTACCTAGTCTAAATTTTATTTTCAGAGATTACTACGACGAGGTGACCTGGTGCTTCTGTGAATTCGACCATTTCTGTAATGGGGGCATTGCCATTAATTCATTCCGCACTGGCTGGATAAGTACAGCTCTCGTCGCAACTGCTATTTTTTACAATCTCATTAATTACTAGAAGGAGATCAGTACTTCTAATCCTTCCATAACATTCAGATTAAGTAAATTTGTGCAGTTCTATTAACTCTAGAAAAAGAAGGTCATTGGATATTCTCTGATGTTTGTTCATGTTATGATCATGTGGGGTTATTTGGTATTTTTTTTTGCAAAGACGTCATTCCCTTTCCAGAATATATGGCTCCTTTAAAAGTTTAAATTATCTTTATACATATATATGATTGCCTACCTATTTTATAACTTCCAATGACCCATCGCAAAACATTATTCAGAGCAAAGTCTGTAAACGGCGATTGTATCCATGTTGTTATAACTTTTACACCACATAATTCCCTTATAATTCACTTGTTGGCAAAAAAATAGCCTGAATCTGTCCAAGTTCATGAATCTTGACAATGATACAAATGAAAGAATATTGAACCGGTGAATGTCTGTACGCTTTACATGTGAAACCAAAGGTCAACAAAATATTCTCATTTTCAACTTTCAATATTAACTAAATATTTATCAACCCTGCTAGACTAGATAATGTACCAAGGTATAATAATCTCACTCAAGTTTGCTACTTTCAATGTCAAATTTCAAGATTTCGAGGCTCTCAGTATGAAATTGAATTTCTTGGGAAAAGCTGTACGTGATCTATCTCAGGCTCTCTACTTTAATCAATTTTGTTTCCAAAAAATGGTTTACCTTATTCCCAGGCAAGTTTTTGTTTTTGGTTTAATTTCGACAAAATAAAAATATTATGCTGTACATTTGTCAATCAATCAAACATAAATTCGGAGAATGGGATGTATGTTAGTTTACGTATGTATGTTGTCAAAACGTGAGATGAAATTTGATGAAGAAATATTTAATCCTTTTTTCCTGCTCCTGGGTTTTGGACTTTGTCTTGGTAGGAGTAGTACCAACTTGACTACGATTTTTGTACAAAGTTTCTACAAATTTTTAGTCTTTTATTAAATTTATCCAGGCTTACTGATACACAAACGTAGTACATTTTAATGACAATTTTTAATCCATCCTATATAATAAGAATGTTTTATACTTTTGGTACGTTCGCCTTAATAAGTACTAGAGCATGATCATGATGCGTATTGAATAAAACTAGTGGGATGAGTATATAAACTTATAATAAGAATAAAAAAGTTTATTAGAAATTAATTGAAACAGATAATGAAAATCTTGAGGTTTTCTTAATATTCCATACTTTTTCTGCATACAAATGTCATGAAAAGATAATGCATCATTTGCAAATCTCTAAAAAGTATTGCTTCAACTAAAGCCGCTCAAATGGTTCCTACGGATTACCGAAACTAATAAGCACATGATGTATTAAAGTAAACTTTGTTAAAATAAGTAGCGATTAAAGTTTCTAAGATCTTTCGCTTTTGCGAAATATAAGAGGTTCAAGTGTTTCATCAAAAATTAATCTTTTATATTCATACAAGGCAAGCAGGATATATAAAGGAACTTGGAACGAGGGGTCAGTTAGGATGATAAGACTGAATAAATATGGGATAAATACGATTTACATGAATGATTAAAGTATAATTCTTAAATTAGGGTATAAAGTTCAATTTGGGCTGTTTGTTTTTTTCTTTTAAAGATGTCCAACTCACACTTAATTTGCACCCCACCTGCAGCCTTTGCACCAGAGCAGGTCATCTATTCCACGTAGCTTTAATGTGATGTGTAGTTCATTTTTAATTGCGAAATTAAATGTGGTCTTTAGTGAGATGTTTGTCTCTACTTTACAGGTCTTTTATCACTTAGAGTGTGACGTAAACAGTTTTAAACTTGCTCCAAAGATGATTTATAGGTATTAGGGTAACATGATAGCATAGGTTAAGCAACTATAAAAAATAAGTTACTTTAATATAAAAGCGAGATATGTCATGTCAAAATAATACTGCCTTAAATATGACATATTGACTAATACTAATGCCATACTTAATGCTAATTCCTTCCAAAAAAAATTGTTTTTCTGGGAAGAGTTATTGCAGATATTTTATCATGGTGATATCAACCTTCAAATCGCTTTAATTCGTTGTACATGCATTCTTTCGCTGAACAGCGCGTGTCTCCTACTTCCGGCCAGGTGATATGGGATTACGAAATGGACTTACAAAAATAAGATTTGCTTTATCTTCATTGCCATTTCATCATAAGCCCAAGTATTAATTCGCTCATTTAGAAAATCGCCAGAGATTCACTTGTAAGAACAGGTCGTGCTTCTTAACTTTAAGTTTCAATAAAAAAAATCGTTTTCTGGTTCTGGTGAAAAAATTCAACATCCGAAAACCAACGCACTTGGTGGAAGGTATGGTTTCAAAATTTTAATTATTTTCAATTTTAACACCAGTCTATTTGAAATGTCGCTTTCTTTAAAAGGGTTTTTCAAAAATATTTTTTTCTGCGTAGCTTCACAGCATCCTCTGAATGTCACGACTTTAGCCACTCGTCACGCATGAATATTAAACCTTAACCGAAACCTAGCCATTACACTCCGTTTTATATCTCTGAAGTTTATTCTGCAGATAAATGTCATTTTTAAGTTCAGCTAAAAAGTCTAAATAGAAATGACGTTTTGTTCATCTTGCTAAGCTACCAGAACATTTTTTTGTACTCAACATTTCTACAGAATCTTAATTTGCGATGCGACCATCAGAGATAAATGTCACGGTGTGGATCACGACCATAGTAAATTTAACGAAATGAGACAACTCCTATAGCCTACTTGAGCATACGCCTAAGCTTCGTGAAAAATTCATAGGATACCTTAGTAAAACAGGAAGTGCAACATCCTCTTTTCTTACTCTTGTTCTACAAAACTTACCTTTGTTGATTAAAGCGCAACGTACATAATTACAATTAGAAATTTCATGATTTACAATTCCCTCTAGCAGCGCTGCTGTTCAATGTCAAATTCGTGAATCAATTTATGACAGGAAGAAACTCAAAACTAGAAATTCATTCAAGAGTGAAATCTGAAAAGTTGACTTTACAACTTTATTTTCCTACGAGGAAAGATGAATTTCACTTGATCTACTCGCCCTCCTGAGTAACACAGAAGGTAAATAATTAAGAAAGCATAGATTTATGTCTCTCACGCTTATCATGTCTCAGCGTTGTTGTCGATAAGAGTTTAAAGGTTTAGCTGTGAGTAGAGCTAAACTGAAGCATTTGCGACTTTGTTTGCCTTTAATCAAATTTTTATTGAAACATCTTCAACCAAAAGTCAAGAGAAATGTAATTTTTTTTTCTAGTAGACGACGACAACTACCAAAGGTTAGATGGATGACTAGCCAACCACACAAGAAAATTTTATTAAGGGATGTTGTTAAGCACAGAAGGGATTAGAGAGAATAGTATCAAGAGCATATTTTCATTTACTTTTCGCGTTATGGTTGAGAGGCAACCCTTCTTCTTCCTAAACTCTTTCGTTTTTTTTACCTGTGCCTATATTCATGCTCAAAGCGAACCAAAGTGAATTAGTGTTTTGTTACCTGTACATGAAAAATAGGATAACGTCTCTTGAGAGAGTCTTCAAGCCAAAAGTCAAGCCAGGTAATGTAATGTTTTCCACCACATTCCCATGAGCAACTGCCAACCTGCACACAATACATTTAATGCATCAAGAATCATATGAAGGAATATGAATAGCATGTTTTTCACAACAATCCCATTTTGAAACAAACAGCGTCAAACATGCTCAACAATTTCTGCCGTAGTCAGAAAAAAATCACGGTATTTGCTTTCGTTTTGTCAAAATAGACTAGAGATCTTTTCATGATTCATTCAGTGAGTGTGGTGCCGTGGCGAAGTTGAAGACTGTAAGGAATCCGCTGAATAGGTTTGTTTTATTCTAATCTAAAAAAATATTTTTTAAATGTCAGAGCAGACTTAACAAGAGTCGAGTGAAGTGTGAAGCGTTAACTCATTATTTGGATGCTATAGCTCATCACATGAGCCATATTCAGTCACGCTTCACTTTAGTATAGTCCACCTTCTTTTGGCGTTTGTCATGTACTTATTTTGTCACTTTGAATCTATTAAGGCACACTCTCTGCTCGCATGGCATAAGCCAATATAGACTACGTTTAAACTGAACTCAATTGGTCAAAACAATATTTAAATAAATCACAAATCTTGTTTTCCTCTTTCCCCCTTTGATCTTCGTTTCCAACTCATTCATTCAGATGAAATGTACATGTACAATGTACAATAATCACCAATTTATTTTCCTAGTTTATCACAAAGCAAAAGAGCAAAGGAGAGTATGGTCCGTGATAACTACTGAACTCTGAAAGATATCATTATTTTTATCAGGGTTTAGTTTTGGGAGAACTGATAAACCTTAAATTGATTCGGGTGAGCTAAAATAGAAATAGGAAATTATCTCATTTGTTATTTACTCAGAGTTTAGTGCATGATACATAGTTAAAAAATGACGTGAGTTATGCCAATAAATGTTGCGTATCTTATGATTCACGCGCAGGATATGATATAAGTGAATGTGATATGAGTACTGACTGGTTTAAATAAAAATTCACAAAAACGATAAAAAGATACCTTCCAACGTACACTCAAATTTTTTTTTCTTTTTATTCCTAAACCTAAAGCCTTCATGTGAGATTCGTAACGCTGTGTGATGTATCTGTACCAATGCGAGGCAGACTCTTATCTTGGAAAATTTGTTGAAGCGTCCTAACGCAATGGTCGTTCAGGTGGACTTACGAAAAGGATCTTGTTCTTTTGACATAAAACCTTGATGTAGTGAGTGTGCAAGAGTTTTATGCATTTTTTCTTGAGATTTTGGCACAGAACGAAATGCTTTTGGTGAGTCATCATATTTTATTCTATTCAAAAGCACTCTATTTATGAAGTTATAATACAAAGAAAAAAAATATTATTTTGAAAGTATTTTTATTTTGAGGGTTTATTTCATTGTAATATTTTAGGTTCCCAGTAGTTTGTGAATTTAGAGAGAGGGTGGTTAATGGGGTGGCCTTGATGTTTCATTATATATTTTAAGTTTGAAGTGTTCATTCCATACGAAAACGACGAATTTGGACAGTACGCCTGATCCAACTAGTCAAGTTTCCTTGAAAGAATTTATCTTTCCATTTTGTTTCTCAGTGACATCTCACTTAAAGGAAACTTATCAAGATGAGTAAGTATAAACATGTCAAAAGCAGATATGCAAGTTTCTTAAAAAAGATAAAATAAATTAAGATGGATTACTGTGTTTGTAGGTGGCTGTCAGAACTGCATTACGAGGGTTCCTTATGCGACCCTAATTGCTACGATTATGTGCCTGGCTGGCGTGGGCGTCTTTTGTGGTACAATGTACCGCGGGGTTGCCTTAACTAGGCTTATGTTCACAGATGTCTTCCATTTCCGCGTTGAGTGGCTCGAACCAATTCAACTGACCTTTGTTATTGTAGGAGCATGCATGGGAGCTCTAGGGCTAATGATTCTTTTCGTTGGTTGTCTCACAACTGGCGAAACGAGAAGGACAGTTTATAAAGCATGGAAAGCTAGAGTTGGCGGAAGGATTACATGCGCTCTGGTAAATTTTATTACATTTGTGGTTTCCTCCGTTTCACAAGTAGAGTGTTTTGGAGTGGAGTGTGTAGATAATTAATGAAAGTAAGAGACATGATGACTGTAATTTTTCTTCTTCGTGCAGTTCATGGTGATTACCTATCTATTGGAATTAGCATGGCTTGGGATGTTCTGCTTTCTCGTGGTGATTACCGCAACATTCTCAATCTTTTGGTCTTTGTGTGCTCACAAGCAGCAACCTTATGACAAAGAGAATTGTATCGATTTCACTCAATTTCGTGAGTCTTTCTTTCTACTCAAAACAAAGTAATAATTCATCTCCCTAAATAAAAAATGTAGAGTGCATTTTGTTTGTTCTCTTTCTCCTCCAGATTTTCTCTTCCCGAATAACACCCACGTGGATGACATGAAGGTATGTGAAACGCACGAGATCAAGTTATTCTGTAAGGACTACGTGGAACGGGCCGAGATCATGTTTATCCTCGCGACCATCTCTTGTGCTTTGGTTATCATGAGTTTGGTGCATTATCTCATGTGCCTGGCCGCCAACTACGCACATATCAAGGACCACAAGAAACTACAGGACTTTCAGGAACTTAACTACTTCACTGGAGGGGAGTCTGAAATGACTGCGTTGGCTGGAAAGGATCGCTATTAAGATTGTCTGATAGTCCCTGGTTGTCTGGTTCCTTGTAAAATATAAATGAAAACGATTCTATTGCATTTTACCCGGTGAAATTAAACTAGCGTTGTCCCTCTCATTTACCAGAAGTAGCAGTATGTAACCAAATAATTGCCTTCATATTTTATACGAAAGCTACTCCGTCCTTGCTAGATTTAGTGTTAAAGTGAACGAACCAACAGAACTAAATGTTTATTTAGGATTAGAATGTCGTTTAATTATCAAGCATAAATACTTACTGCACCGCTTGATCCTAGTTAAGTTATGGCGAACCTATGTCAGATTGTAATATTGTGTGACTTTTGGTGCACTTTAATGTTTTCCTGTGACATTAGTAACTTGACTTGACTGCATGCATCTGCAGTGGGATCTTGTTTCGCTTGTTGGCTCTCTTTTTATGTATTTTGTCTTTGTTTCTTGGATTGATGGATCTTGTCTAGTAAGCACATCTTGAATTACTTTTCTCCTCCGAATTAAATGTTTGTTTAATAGTCTTAAGATTTTGTACAGAGTCATGTTCTTTTTTTACCAAGCGTAATTTTCTAGTTTTTGTACTTACTAGTTTAGAGTATGATTTTAAGGTTTAGTGGGAGTCGAAAAATGCACAGTATTTTTATTACAGTATGTTCTCTCGGTAGAGTATAATGCGATAATAAAGTAATTACCATGAACCAGTTCAGAAATCAATTTCTACACTTGATTCACTAGAAAGGTTTTTGAAATGGAGTCACATTCAAATTATTTACTCCAATTGTTACGCAGTGATGCTTAAAGTCAACCTTAATTTGATGTCATACTGGTCTGACGAAATAGCCTAGATGTACCTAACCTTCTACCAAATTTGACCTTTCATCACGATTAGATGCCTGTAAACGGGAAAAACTTTACGATAATTTTTAAACTGCCCACGCAAAGGCTCACAATCAGTGAAGCATCTTAATCCTAAGGAAATGTTTCACTTTTCGCTCGAGTGGTACCTTATCATTAAAAAAAACTTATAGCTCATCTTCTATCCTGGACATGTACCACCAATCGTACAGTAATCTATTGGTTGAGGGAATGAACTCAAGTGAATCTATATACTTACAATTAGTCTACCGTCGTAGAAAATATTTGCAGAAGACGAATCAATACCGACATCAACTTGATTGGAATTGCTTTCGAAGAAAGTTTACAAAATCAATTGAGTTTTCAGTAAACGTTGCAACCCTTCTAGCCAATTTGATTCTTTGTTTATTTTACTGCCTTGGGTAGCGTCCACCTAGGATATTACGCAGGTTAATAAACCTCTTCTCATAAACCTGTGTTTGCATTGCGTAAAAGATGGACAGTTCTTTTATTTACCCATTTCCGAGGAACAAACTCAATTTTTGTTTTCCTTGACCACTGACTACACTCGTTGTTCTTGCTAAAGTGGAAAAATATGAGGGCTTGGGGGCACAGCTTTTTTCGTCTTAACATCACACGCCGTACTAAAATCACAGTCATACAAGGGCAATCTGAGAGAATGGAACACGCCCACTTTCTTTTCCCAAAGATTTGTTTTCTTTTTCTGTTATTCTAATCACGCTGTTAGGTACTATTCACAGGCAATGTGTCCATAATTGCATGAGAAAACTCTGTCTAACGCCAATACCACAGGTTTACACTTTATCAGGATTATAACCCAGATCAGACAGAATGACAAAGGCCTTCGTGCAGAAAAGCTACAAAAGAACGTGATTTTTAGGGGGTTTTCAACCCGATCCATACTCATAAAGTCATTTTGTTTAGCAGAAGCAGATATTGTCTTGTCATGCGATTCTTTTTGAAGTTTTTTTTCGTGTATGCGTCAAAATCAAACTTCCCACCATCAAAGTATCAAGCTAAAATGGAAATAATATCAAGAATGGGGCGTATGGAGACATTTTTCTCGCGAAGAAAGATTACAAGATGATTTCATTGATGCCTATGAAAAAGTGGGGAAATTTCTAAGTACTTAAATTGACTTTCTTATAGCTTCCAGTGATTTCATGGATTATATTGGTATATTGCAAAAGTCATGTCATATTAACGACATTGCTTCCTGTCAACTGTCATTTACTTTTCCAGAGTGTTCGCTCTAGCAAAAGGAAGACAAAATTTGTTTGTAGTATCGAGTGATGTAAAACGAATATTTATTTGCGGCACGTGTTTTCCGGTAGTTGTATAGTGTACAAAGAGACTGATGATGACATGATCATGTTTGTTTGTGACTTTGCTTTTAAGATGTTTACCATGCTTAACGAAAAGTGACAATGAAGCTATAATGGACAGTAAAGGGAAATAATTATGTACAAATGTTTTCACTAGAACGCTTTTCCAAAGTGTGCTTGAGAGTGACTCAATCATTGTGAAGTTCCTTCCTAGTGACTTGCGTTCATGATGTAGTGTTTCCTCGGATCGAATATAAAATACCTTCGCAGTATTTCACGAACGAGCAAAGTAAACTAGAGCGAAAGGAATAGGTTTCAAGTTTCGCTGGAAAGAAACTTGCTGAATAAAACATCAACTTGTTGGTAGGCGAAAGTGTTGGCCAATTTAATTACAGCCACGTTGAAATCCTTCCTTCCTAATAATATTCTAGTCTAGAATATTTGTGCGATTTTATTCAATATACTTCAGTCTATGCCGGAATCCATGTGCACATTTCTTGCTTTGAAATTATCCTCCACTAAATTACCCAAAATCATGTTACATTTATTTTATTTCTGTACTTTCTATCACATCAATCAAGCAAATTTTACAGAAAATTATTAAATATTTTCACTACATTAATTTATCCAAACATTGACTCACAAAATATCTGGACATTACAAGCTTTATCAATAATTATGATTTCATAGTAAACATAAATTTCCAACGTGATCACAAAAAAATGATCTACTAAATAACCTGGGCGCTTACAACTCGCTTTGATAAATACTGAAATGGTTCCCTGTATCCCGCTATTTTCGCTACTGTGGCCTATACCTTATGAGCAGGGACTAATAACACAGGCTTAATTATTCCCAGTATCTGTTAAGCTTAGTAGTAAATCTAAAAATAAAATACCTTACTGATAGTAAATGTTATGCTTTAATTATAAGTACTTCATGAGGTAAACTGCGTACCAGGAATGTAAAGAGCGATTTTTTTGACATAATTAACATTCCTTCGATTTTTAATTCTGGAAGTATTGTTTCCGGAAGAGAGATATTATCAGGATCAGATTTACTTGAATTGGAAAAAATCCGTCCAAATGGTTTTGTTAGAATATGTTCATTCTTAAGACCTGTTCACTAATCCTCTAAAACATTGTTGTAAATATCTATGATGAGTGTTTTCCGTTTCAATTATTAAATTAATATGTTGTATTAATTTTTGTTCCTAATTTTCTACTCTTTATAATACGTACTAGTTCCTATGTGAACGGTTGTTCTTTGCTTACGATTTAATTCAACTCTTTATAATACGTACTAGTTCCTATGTGAACGGTTGTTCTTTGCTTACGATTTAATTTACGGTTACCAAATAATTATATATCAGCTAAAAATGCATAAACAATGACGGCTTTTCTCAGACTAAAAATGAGTCTAAATCGACATATATTCTACCTCCTTTTTACATCAATATCTTAAAAAGGTTCATACATTGATTATTCAAGCAATACACTTAAGCAGTTTATTCACATGAATCCAGTTTCCTGGAACACTAGTCATCCCTTAAGCATTTCTAGCTTCATTGCAGCTACCTTAGCTATTCCTTATATAGGTTCTTGCGTAAGCATTATGCGTTATGCATTCAAACTTCTTCATAGACTCAAATTACGCAATTTGCTGCCTAATACGCACAGAAATTAACAACTAGATTGTGGGATTTTAGATGGACTAATAATTAGATTCTATAGGAAAGTAAAGAAAGCTTATAATGAGAATCACACCAATACCAGTCAGTCAGCAATGCATTAGGAAATCTTATCTGTAATTCTTGGACATATGCAGATATTTCCACCAAATATTTCTTCACTCATCCTTGAATAATCTACTGAAGATAGAGCTTCAATCAGTCAACTATGAATATACAGCAAGTTACTTTTTAATCCTACGCTACACACCAAATAATCCTATTATATAAACTCACCTGAAGCTTTAGAATCTCGTAAATCCAACCTACCAACAACAAACGGTAGGTCGTTGACGTACAGCCCTTTCCCAGCTTAAGGTTAATGCAAATTTTATTCGCATCGTGTTCTATGGCTTCAGCTACAGTACCCAAGAATAAGCCTTGTATTAAAAGCAGTTCGTGAGATATTTTGTGTACCTTATTCCAAGACTAGAAAAGTGTAACGCTTTCTACGCAACGGTGAGTATAGACTTTAAGTAAGATCTACTTTGCAACTTTCTTTTGTGCGGGAATCTAATCAAAAACCTAACTATGATTATGTGTATCTTGTGGTGGAAAGATGGATTTATGTACTGATCATATTCAGGTCGCCGAAAGGAAATCGGTAAATTCATTTTAGATTCAGTTCTTCTCATGCGAAGATGATTGGCGAGTGCAATCAAAAGAGATCAAGCTGACAAAAGCATACATAATGTGTGAATGGGAGTTTGACGGAAACGAGATGATCTAAAAGAATGAACAGTGAGGTTGCGTGTGATGTTGGAAGGTAGCCTATGAAAATTGCTTTTGGCATCCTATTTTGATATTCTTTTGTAGTGTATTATGTATGCAATTTGTTCGTATTCTTTGTTTTTATAACGCCGAAACGTCTTCAATTTGAGAGAACTTGGGATTATTCTTTTCGGGAGTGGACAACTGACAAAAGTTGTCAGAGTAGGTGGACGCAATAGCCATAGTAGTGGTTCTAGCTCGTGCAGTTGATCTCAACGGAATATTATTTTTCCCTTGTTGTCCACAGTTTTCTCCACATTTGCTACCACATGCAACACAACAGCGTCCAAGTTGTAGACTCATTGACCTCCTGAAGTTTTTCGAGCAAAAGGAGTAAACCAAAGGATTAATGCATGAGTGCACGTACGGAACGAGTGAGAATACCACTCGACATATGTACACCTCCGGGGAGTAAATTGGCAAACCAAAGATAAGAGCGAGCTTCAACGTGATATTCAGGATGAGTTTAGGTCCCCAGCACACCAGAAAAAGGATGATTATCAGGATCAGCATCTTAATCACCTAGTTCAACGGTAATTGTTCACAGTTTCAAAAAACTATACTTCATTTAAATGATATCAGAGAAAAAATCGAAATAATTTTAGACAAACCTGCTTTCTTGTTTTCTTTGGTTCATCTCCTCTTGTTTGTTTTGGCTGAGTTTGCAATTTCTTTTGTTGATTGCCCACTTTCTGTTTCCCATATTTTGATAATCGCTTTAACTTGCTCAGATTGAAGTGACCATTTTTCGTAGCTAGATCAGTTGCTTTCAGGGAATCCTCGTTGCCAGCAGTTGTAGGGTCCGAGATCACGGAAAAGTTACATTGTGCCCCAGGGAAACATGAACTTGACTCGTTGTCCTTCAAAACCTGGATATTGTTCCGTAGCATTCTTTCATTTTGACCGGACGTTTTCTTCCCAGACTTTATGCCCTCCACTGGATGAAGTTGTCCCGCTGATCGGCAACTAAACGACAAAATAAGGAGAAAATATGGAATGGACATATTATGTCAAAGTTTTAAATTATTAAGCTTAGTAGATCACTTGAGGAAGCTTTTACCCAAACCCATACATCTTTTATTTTTTCCTGCCACGTTTTATTGACTTCCTGACAACATGCTTGAGTGAACTTTCTACTTAATGTTTTACTTTCATTGTTTCAAACTCATTTCAATTATTCAATACATATTTTTACTCTCAAAAAGAAATTATTTCTACCAAATATGATGCCTGCGATTTGTTTCGAATAGGATCATATTCATCATTTCGGGTTTCAGTACAATAGTATACTACCTAGGGGATAATATCGAAGATAAAAGATTTGTCTCTGAAAGAAAATGAGAAATTCTCAAAACATTAATTTCAGCACAGCTCTCATCAAACTGATAATTAATTACAAAACGATTTCACTACAGCTTTCTCCTTACCTACAACCTTTTACTAGGAATATTTAATGAAGTCTTATAAAACTCTCATATAAATGGAGCAAGGAACAAGAGATGTTTTCAAGAGATGTTGAATCGCTTTGTGCTTAACTTTCATCATTGTTATCACAAATAACAACTGCCTTCTCATTATCATACCACCAAAACATTCCATCTAATGGTATTACATAGCTGAGCAAGCAAAGCTAGGTATTGAGTTTGATCTATCCGTCTGTCTGTGCAGACCATATCTCTCGAACGCGAGAACCGATTGATTTAAAACTTGGTACGTGTGTATGTGGGATCCAAATAAGTAACTGATAGCCTTTTGGGTTATATCAGCCAAAGCATTAAAGCAGGCG
>JAANSQ010000195.1:0-33429 GCA_036850885.1 Lepidocyrtinus dapeste
ATCAGACGTTGTTTTCATTTTTATGAAGTAAATTTTGTTAAATTTTAAATTATATAAGCTGTCTAAAATAATAGCAGAGTTTATTCTCCGTTGGGTTTATAATATTTAAATTTAATTAATAAAACAATTTGGAAAAGTAGCTGAAGGAAATTAAATATTTACATAATTACATCATATTATTTACAGTTATCCTACTAAAGAAAGACTTACAATTAGACAAATGCTTGGCAAAAAAATTCAGATCGACTCCAAAGCAGTTCCTGATAAAATACATTATTCGCTTCAGAGTTCGGGTTGGAGACTCTCAGTCCCTCTAGATAGGAACCTCCTTTTTTCTCTATCTGGCTGGATAAAGCAGCGTAAATCAACGCATCAGCACCATCTTCAATGGACTGTAATACAAAATCATTGTTGGTCATTTAAGAAACATTTAGACATTAATTATCTCCATAATTAAAAATCTCTGGATAAACTTACGGGAAATAAAGATTTCGTCACTCGGGAGAAAATATGATGCGCACTTCCAGCTCCAGCCCATAGTTCCGTGGCGGGGATTACTCCCGGGTGTACAGCGTATACATGTACATTCGCCTTCTCCAGTTGGAGTCTCTTCTCGAGCTGCTTAGTAAACAGCACTTGGCATAACTTTGAGTCAAAGTAGCACTTTTGTGGAGAGTAAACTTCCCTAATAGATATAAAATCAACAAAAAATTAATCCATACTCATATTGCCCCAAATACAAAGTATTTATTAAAATTGTCGCTTTACTTTGTCTCCAAATTATCAAAATCCAGTTTTCCAGCGAGATGGTAGGCAGAAGTGGTGTTAATGATTCTACAGCAGGAATCATTTCCTCTAAGCTCCGTCGTCCGTTTGATTGTTGGAAGGAGCATCATCGTGAGCAAAAAGTGGCTTAAGTAGTTCACTTGGAACTGAGCTTCGTAGCCATCCTCCGTACACTCGTATGGAGTCATCATGATTCCACCTGGAAGTAGTTACAGACATACAGAATGACATTTCAGTTTCCAGAGTTTGAATGGAGTCTTCTGGTTTTTACCGTTATTAAAAAGGAAATCAATTCTGGAGGTTAGTTTCAAAACTGCATCAGCAAATTCTTTGGTGGATGCCAATGACTTCAAATTAAGGGGGAGTAAATGCACCGTCCCATTCATGACACCTTTTTCCCTCAACTCGTCTATCTTCTTTTGACTGGAGCTCACATCTCTGCAACCCATGATCACTATAAAATCCAAATTTAAAAGCTTCTTCGCCAATTCATACGCTATTCCTCGCGGCCCTCCAGTGATTACCACGACCTCCCCCGGTCTCCCTAGAATTTTAATATTAACCTCATCAAAATCATAAAACTTTCTCTGAAAATATTTCCCCCTCAAAATTTACTTGGCTCATTTCCCGGATCATAACTGCGATTCCGGCTACACATCTCGCGAAAAATGACAAGCTTGATTGTCATAAGGAAAGATCCGTAAGTGAGATACCAAGAAGATAGCAGAGTCCTCCGTAGCCAGCTTCCCGGTGCTTGTTGTATCTTCTCATGTAGCTTCTGTCGAGACTCTGCACTTTGCATGTCAAACGCTACCTTATCTTTCCCACCACCTTCCATTGGAGTAACTTTAGACATTATCGTAAAATTTTATAACCCACTTGTTTCTTCTCGAGAGAGTCAGAATCTCAGAATATAAACACTTTAACACTAGATAAAAGATAATCTATTACGTGAATTAAATTACACAACAATGGGTATTTTAAGACCAGTCCGTTCAGTAATAAAAGAACTATAAACATAAACACTTCACTTGGAATTCCAAACACAACTGTAATAAAACGCTTTTGAGCAAAATGTTGGTATTTGGTAATAAATATCAAAAAATCTTCTGCATATTTTAACTCCTCCAACTCTTCTGGATTCTATTCTGGACAGAAAATTTACATTTATTGATCGTCCGTCATTTCATTCTCTCTACATGTTTTCCAATATTACCAATTCACCCCAAAATTTCGCTGTAACTTAATGAAGAAGCCAACAAACACGCTCAACTAAATAATTCACTCCAGAAAGACCATGTACTCCCCAGGATTTCACATTAGGCTTCCAGCTTGTATAATAATTCCCATTCTTGAATTAATTAGGCCCACTAGTATTAACAATAATCTGTTTTGTGATGAACGCAACTCATTAATGTCCACAGAAGAGAGTAAACATACTGCCTCCAAAAATTGCAAAACTCCAAGCCCGTAGCTAGTACCAGCTCATACGCTTGGGTAATGTACACGTTCACATTCCATGAGAAATTTTCCACGGTTTAAGGCTTAAAAATCACAATTGCATGAAAAAAATGGCAACACTAATGTCTCCACTCAAAATAATCCACTGGATAAAAATGTTTTGAAAAAAATTGCACTTTTGTAAATGGTTCTGCGTGGACAGTATAAAGTGGTTGTGTCGTGACGTGACTAAATGTGGGTATGCTAAATGGGTGGCATTATATTTTTATCCAGGTATAAAGGTAGGTGCCACGACTATAAGATATGGATCATGACTTCATGAATGTAGTGTTTATTATTCTTACCTGAGATTTCCCTAGGATGAACTATCTGGAACCAAAATCTTGGTCTAAGTTGAAGCTCACATCATAACAAAATTTATTATTCCATTCAATTCACGTTCATGATAGGATCGTATCGGGTAAGACATCTGCCACCTAGTCTTTACAAAGTCCATTCTTGATTCTTGACTTGCTTCACGATAAAAAAAACTATAAAAAATATGATTCTCCAGGTAGGCAAAATAAGATAGAAGGTACAGGCTCAGGATAAAAATGAAACTAGTTACGGTAATATAAAATGCATTGTTCTCCTTCTTTAAGCTTGTTTTTGGTCTGCACGTAAAGCAATTCTGGCTGTTCAGATGTAATGGGCCAAAATTGAGAAGAATAGGTAATTGGCAATTATATGGATGAATGTAGCATGAAGTCCAAGTATAGTACAGAATATAATGTCTAATGTCCTGTCGCAATTTCTTTTCAACTGTCCTTTGCTAAAAAATCTTCTTACTTGATGACTTACGGAGGAGCCTCAATATTATGCCTTTTATCCAGCAAAAAATATTCAGCGCTTATATTTGTCAGCGAAGCGAAACTTGTTTTTTAGCGTGTTCTACAAGTGCAACCTACAAGTGAGCAGGAGAGGACGGGGCAGAAGAAGGCAAACCAAGAAGACAACTAGGCAATGTTAATTTTAACTGTTAGTCACGCACACCTACGAAAAAATCATGTAAAGCATGAAACATGAATTCATTTCTTGGATTTGGACTGTTGCTGGATTGACTGGATATAGAGAATCACAGGGATTTGGATAAACAGGCTATTTTTTGGGAAGCAAATCTTAAACGCTATGCGGAAATGGTGTAGTCTCCATACGTAGGCATGGGCAATGGTGATTAAATTACGAGATTTATTTAACCGGAAGCAATGGTCCAAAGCCAAAACAGGAAGTAAGTGGGGAAGAATGATGGAATGGGATGCATTTTATCTTTTAAATTGTTGTAGGATGGAAGTTTTATGATATACTTACTAATTTACTCTAGTTAAGGTAGTTTATATAATAACCCATTTCTTTCGAATTTCCAGGAGAAATATGAACCATTCAAAGGCAAATTGTTTATTTTTTGGACTGCGGCTTGAAAAATTTTGTTCGATAATATCTGAGAACTGAAAGGAATTTACATTTGTTTTCTTCTACAACCGTGTAAAAATTACCAAACCACAAAAATAATCAAGATGAAGATCACAATAAAACCTGATACACTTCCAAACCTTAGCCTGAAGGGCATTTGCTCCATTAAATATAACATTACAATTTGCGATTGGCACTGTCAGTGTATTTCGTATGATTTCATCCATCCGTTCATCGTAAAGTGATTAACTTGGTAATATAATCATCAGCCCTCATTTTAAGCGCTTAGGATAAGTTATCTAATATCAATCGATCCTAAGAAAAGCTATCCAAACCATCCAAAATTCAAGTTCGGCTCAATTCGTGCATAATTTATTCGATTCTCCAATCAGCAAATTATAACTTTATTTCATGTCCTTCGTTTTCTAAATATGTGTAATAAAATGCTTATGTTACGTAACATTTTAGACATTATATATATTAAATTCCAGCCGGGAAAATAAAAATAGACACCTGAAAATATTTCATATAAGCTGTCCCATTGCATTGGCAAGTAGCCTACGGAAATCAATTTAGTTCCGATTTTCAATATCTTACAAATAAATGGACAACGTGAAACTAATCGATCGATATCATTTCATAAAAATGAAAAAATATGGAGGGAATCATGAATATGAAGCAGATTGCCGACCAACCGCGACCGATCGAAGATTCGAGTAAAGAAGATTTTAAGATTTTCATAGATTGTCCATTTAGTTTCCATTGGTTGATCTTGTTGATTTGATGCTATCAAGGTGAATGGATGAGCGAAACTGGTTTTGGGCTGGATTGGGATTTGAGATTGTTTTCGTTTGGCCAGGCCATCATTCATCATGCATTTTTGCTTGGATATTCGAACGTGATAAAGGTGATGATGGTATAGCCAGTTTACAAGGTAAGTCAGTTGAAGCTTTCTGGTCTTTTCTTTTGCCAAGAGAATATTCAGTTTAGTTCTGATTCTGGTACGTATTTTCATATTTTTACTTGTATGAATAATTTAAGGAATAGGCCGAACAGAGAATACCGACGAAACAAACTTCTCTCATTTTTCATTTATCTTTTACGCTCATTTGTAATAGCAATGGCGAACAGACCAACACGTTTTTATGATCATCATCACTTTTTCATGATGGTCTGAGAAAATTACTAGGCTTCGTCATCTCATAAATGGCTAATGTGACGATTGCATTATTTAGCAAATTATGGAATGGTGGTTGGTAGGATGACGTAAAAGCAAAAATAAAAGAATATTCGAGCATCACATAAATCATGTTACGCAATGAATGACTACTGAAAAATTTTACAAGTTACTGATATCTGATGTGAAAATTAAGCTTATCCAAGATTTTCTTCCAAGTCATACTTATCATTAATCCACATCAAGAAAAATATAGTAAATTTCTCATCATGCCCCACAATATAACCTGGATTTAAGTGAATAAATAAAATAAATCTAGTAGGTTTTGATATATTCTCATGATAATCCTCTCCAGAAAGTTTATTTTTGTATTTTTTTTATTGTTGTACACAACCAACAAACCTCCTACCGTCTTCCTCCCCTTTGGCGAAATCCAAGATAGGATTGTTTCCTCGACCCTTCTTGGAAATGGTTTTGCAGCCTTGAAGACAGCTCAAATGCTGAGAATAATACTTGTCTAGTACATGAACTCGAAGAGGATACCTAGTCTCTTGGAAGTGTTCATCAGTTTTCCGGGAAATTTCCAGTTTCATGTAGCAAGTATTATTCATTATTTTCCTGTCTTCTGGCTCTAATCCAGTAATTTCATGGTTCTCATCTTTGAACAAAGCTGTGAGAAAACAACACAGTACGGCGGAATGGCTGACGATGAGAATCGTTTCAGGAGAAACTGAAACTGCATCACTTTCCTCCTCCTTGTCACAATTCCAGCGTTCGTTGCATAAATCCTAGAAGTGAATTATTATTACGAAATGGGAACAAGGTTATGTTTTGCTTTGCGGATTTGGTTTCATACTTGGATGAAGCCTAAAAGTCTTTGTCCAGCTTCTGGGAAGCTTTCTCCCTCTGGAAAGCCCCATTCATGCACGGACTGCTCAAGGCCCATACAATACTCCAGCAGTTCCTTGTAAGGTCTTTTCTCAAAAGCGCCAAGGTTCTTTAAAAATATAATTAAATCATTCATTATCAATCTTAATAATCTTCATCTTCATCCGATAAGCAATTGACATACGACTTCTCTAAGCTTCTCTGTTATCTCAATATCCAAATCTGAAGCATCCTTGGAGTTTCTCAGAATACCCCGTGCAGTCTCAATCGCTCTGGTGTAGTCACTGGATAAAACCCTATGGAAATTCACGTTAGAAAGAACCATTCCAAGCAAGTTTGTCTGTATCTTTCCCAGATCAGTGAGGCTATCCTCATGAGCATCTCCATTTTTACAGTCTTCATTGGCATTAGTCTGTGCGCTAATCATAAAAAAAAGGATTTTAAATATAATTTAAATAACTTCTAACTTAGAAGTTCTAAGTCCTTTTTGGATTCTCACCCAAAAGTAGTCACTTACTGCCGCACTAAGTAAATCGTAATTTTTTCACTCTCCATTGTCAAACCAAAGTCCCTCCAAAGTACAATCTCCTAGAAATGCTTAAATTCTCTCTTTGTTCACTTTGTTCCTTCAATGCCAGACATCAACTGGAGGCTTTGGATGTTAGACATTCAAAGTGAAAGACCATGTTAAGCTACAGAAAAGCTCAGCGTAGAACTCAGAGAGTTGAGAATTTTCCTCAAAACATAAAGGCCGTTGAGAATTCCGTGATGATAATATCGTTTTCTTAAATATTTATTGTTATTCATGCGGAATTACCAAATCTACTGAAACTGTGCTAAATGTTGGCTGGAATTTATTGCATGGTTCAATTACTTCCTTCTGGTGCTTTTGTTTTCAATATTTTTTGCTTACAAAAAGTAAAAAGTTTCGTCCTTATGAAAAATTAGGAATACGGATTTAGGGAATCGATCGAGGAATTTTGTATGTGCTCGTGTAATTTAATTTTTCTTTTTTTAGCTAATGGGTACGTATTTTAACAAATAATTTAGACATTTTCAGAATCAATGGGTTTGTGGTTTGTTATGTTATGTTACATAATCCATACTCCAAATAGGCAAAGTCAGATTTCCTTAGGATTCCACCTGGATTACTCTTACTTTCCGGTCGTTAAGAGCTTGGACAACCCTGGAAAGGTAAAATTTTATATGGTTAATGTAGAACTTTTAGAGGAGGCTTAAAATTTTCTATTGGGGAACAAGTAAATCATTCAGTTAAAACCTGTTGGTGAAGGATGTCTTTTTGGAATCATGCAACAACGCGCGGAAGGCGGCCACCTCACTTTCTGCAATGGAAATAGGCTTCTTGGCCACGAACCAAGCGACAACTTCATTACAGGAAGGGGTGGTCAACGAACCATCATATATGTACGCTTCCTTTGTTGCTTTAATCAACGAATTCATGTCCAGCGGGGTCGTGATCTGAGACAAAATATTATATAATTAGAAAATTTATAATATCCAGTTCCAAATCAAATGCGTAGAATAGTTTTGTCTTGGTACCGTTTTCTGTTGACCTTGCGCGTTAATTTCAGGCAGTATTTTTACAATAGGAGCCAGAAATGATTCCGTGACTTCTGGTGAAACGTCTAAAAGGAATCCCAGGACTGCCAGGGTGTTTGGCTGGTTTGCAGTAACCACCTTACCTACATTTTTATCGGTACTATGTACCAAGTGCACCTCCATGGCGTAAGATCCTCCGTTGATGGAATGTTCCGACCCTACGTCGCTGCGAACTCCCCAATGGAAGTGAATTTGGGCGAGCTCATATTCACGATTATCCCTCTCGGGCCATCTGAACTTTGGCACTTTTTTGAACTTACTGATGTAAAGTGTACTGCCCTTGTTCTCCACGTTGTACTCGTCGAACTTGTAGTCTAAATCCTTGAGAGATAACTTGGTACAGTCTTTTTTGGAGTCATCCTCGGGCACAGTTATACTCGAGTCTAGGTCGATGGGGCTTTGCGCTTTGCCTTTGCTACAGATATCTTTCTCCCAATTCGAATCTGGGTCTCCTTGCTTGCAACCAGCTTCTTCATAACAATATATCATGCCTTCAGCTCGAGCCTCGGCATCCCCAGCCGCTTCAGAATCTTCAGTCCCGTCCGGTCCAACCCCGTAAACTAAACCTTGAAGTGATAGCAAAATCAAGATGCTCAAGCCCCAGACTTTTCGGAAGCCAGCCATCTGGATGGGATTGTCTATGAAGTAGATTTCCAATTCAAGTAATTAAATAAATCGCCCTATTTTCCAGATACAAAATATTTTTTCCCAGATCGAAGGTTTATATTTTGATGGGATAAAGGAAAGAATCAGCTTTCCAGATGTAATTAATTTTTGCTTGAAAAAAAGTTCGTTGAATGATTTTCTTTTTGCCGCTCGGAAACCAAACTGTAACCTTAGTACCCAGTTGTGCAACGAGTTTAAGAATTTCATAAACAAGCCTAAATATCCTTGGTAGAAATTGCAACTACGCGACATAATTTATGCGTCAAGTTTAATTAATTTACTGAATTTTCATTGACGAATTTCATAAGCTTGATTAGTCTTTTATCTAAAGTCTTCAAACTGTTAGAGGACGTATAAAAATTGTACTTGAGATATCTGGAAATGGCGAAATCTGAGGCTGAGAGCGAGTTCATGCAATCCTTGTGTAAAGAACGCATGCAGGAATGGAGAGAAAGCCGCCGAGCCGAAGTGAAAACCCAATTATGGCGCATTAAGGAGAATGCCAAACGAATGGAAATAGATGGCTCATTTCACGAAAATGCAATGCAAATGCTGAGTTCCAGACCACATGTATGTTCAATGCAGGAATGGAGAGAAAGCCGCCGAGCCGAAGTGAAAAGCCAATTATGGCGCATTGAAGAGAATGCCAAACGAATGGAAATAGATGGCTCATTTCCCGAAAATGCAATGCAAATGCTGAGTTCCAGACCACATGTATGTTCTTCCGAAATGTTTCCGACTGATGAACTAATTTTTTATGTGTCATAGTCATAGTATGGAAAAATATTCACAAATCATACCATATCTGAAATGCTCGCCTTTATTTCCAGGTGCTGGAAAAGATTTTCGATCACATTGAGACTATTGAGGATGCTAACAATGTATCCAGCGCGCACCCTTTGTTTAAGAAATTAACTGCTCAAAAGAGAATCGCAATGATGCTCCCGGAAGTTTGGTACATACTTAATGAAAATGGCCACTTGGGGGATGAACGGACCAAAAACGAATGTTTCTTGGAAATAATTAAGCTGGGACAGGTGTGCCGATCATGGAACAAGGAAGTGCACACTGAATTGCTTCAGAATATCCCATTTAAAAAGAGGGAAGATAAGTTGGGCTTCTTCACAAAGGTTCCATACGACATTGCCGAGTTTAATATGCTAGAGCTTCACCTGACTAATGCAAAGGATATAAAGGGCGCCCGAGCTGTTTGTGTATGGTCATTCTTTCGTAGAAACGTAAAGATTTTGCTGAATCTTGCAAATGATGACGAGAGGACCTTTTATGAAGAAGCAAACATGTTCCTTCAGGACCTGGGAAGCTCCGTTTGGTATTTTACTTACGCTGGACATGAATCTAACATTGTCAAAGCTTACGATAGGATTCAATATTTCGCACAACATTTGTCGAATCTAAAGTCGCTTCACTTGGCAATGAAGAATCACGAACCTGGCGGGAGTTCTAATGCCTTGAAATTGCACATTTCAGCTAATCCATTTCCTACCATTCCTACTCTGGAGTTTCTGCATGTTGAGTTTGTTCCTCTTCCAACCGTGGAGGAGATTATCAGAGCAAATCCCACCATCAAGTGCATTAACTTTGGGCAACAAGATCATCTTCCGCAACTTTCAAGCACTTTAAAGCTAGAGCGTTTGTGCCTGGACGGGAACTTAGACCCGAAGACTTTGCTAAGTGTACTAAAACCTGGGATAGGAAGCTGGCCCCTCAAACGGATTTGTCTAATGGTGGAGAATTTCTTTGGGTCTTATTGCATGTCCAATGCTCCCGAAGTATTCCAGCTCGCTGAGGACTTCAAGGACACTCTGGAGGAATTTCATGCAGAAAACGTTAGACTTGCCCAGAGGGAAACTCCCCAGTTGCCTTTAGACTTACCCCATCTCAAGAAGTTAACTTTAAGCTTGACACAGGAAATGGACAACATTGATTTTCTTCTGCCCCTGAAGTCTTTGGAAGTGCTCAACATCTGTATTTGGAGTCCCCATCAAAATCATTTCAAAGCGCTTGATCCAAAAGAAAAGATACAAGTCAAGGGATACATTGTACAGGGGGAGATGTATGACTCCAACATTTGGAAGGTGTTTCCAAACCTAAAGTACCTGGACACACGAGGTTCTCCATTCGAAAATGCCTGTTCACACGCCCGGCTTTGGTTTTACGAAAGAGACGCGTAACGCGTTACTAATTATCAGAATCAGTCAGATGTCAACTGACCCTTTAAATTCAAAGAGTAATTCAATACCAATGAAATTTAAATTTTGAATGAACTGATCAAATAAAGCTGCTGTGATATCTTGTAATAAATCATTTATTCGTCAACCAAATTATAAGTTGATACTGGCTTCATTTACACTAACTCCAAACCAAACCTGCATTTAAGGGGCAACTTGAGACTACAGGCATTTAGAGTTCACACATGAGCTCATTAGATAATTCCAGTAATTCACTTCTCCAAAAACCTCCATACAGTTCATATTCATAAAAAGTTTAGCTGTAAATCAGTATTTCTCAAGATGCCCCATTACCTTCTAATTAAAATATTGGTTCACGTGAGGTTCGCATCCTAAGCCAAACATAAATAACTGTTAATTAATAGCAAACAACTTCAATTTTTAACACTTTATTCATAATGTATAATGTCTCCGTTTACAATTGTCTAGTAAAATCATAAATTCCAATGTCACACTCACTCACTAAAATACAATCACAATAAAATTCATACTTTCGAATTCTAAGAAGAATAAAATCTACATACATAGTTTACATTGCAAACATCGCAATAATAAATGGAATGGCATTGAAAACAAAAAAGCCGCATTCTAAGAAGAATAAAGTCTACATACATACAGTTTACATTGCAAACATCGCAATAATAAATGGAATGGCATTGAAAACAATAATAAGTATTTTTAAAAAAGTCGTATCATAATTATGTTCTTGATAAACTTAAAAGTTACCAGGTGGAAAATTTTATTTTTTTATCTAACTATAAGGAATGATTCGAATTCTGAGTTTGACACCCTTCGGTTGTCCTACCTGTGGTTTGAGCTCGAGTCTTTCCTTGTATTTTACAGTATAATGTGCGACCTGGGATATTGAATTCTTTCGCCGCAGCAGAGACGGTCATTCCTTTTTGAACAATGGCTTCCACTGCATTCTGCATCTTTTCAATAGTGTACTGCTTGTATTGCTTTGACGTTCCGGCCGGTTTGATGTTCTATCATCAATGGAAAAGGAGAGGTTAACAGAAATTTAAAAAAAAACTGTGATGTAAAGAAAGCAAAACTGATTGAAAATGAAATGAATAGTAGTAACCCAAAGATTCCAAAGCTGCTGGTTGTAATCGGGATCGGAAGACACCGTTACCCTCCATAGGTTGAAGAGTCTGCGCATGGGTTATTTAATATGAGCTTGGAGCTTGAGATGAAGAGTTAAGAATTAATTGCACTTACTCTAACGTTTAAAATCTGCAAGCCAGAGCTAGTTTCGTTCGTTTCAGTTGAATAAGCTGCAGGGGTGGTACATGGGGTGCCATTGGGAATAATCTTACACTTCTTCGGGGGAGGTCCGACGCTTTGAAATTTTTGAGGTTGGTATTCATATGAAATGGCTGATGAGAGAAGTAAAATCTAGACCACCCGGCAAGGATTCAGTACAATCAGACCCATGGTAGGGATTTTCAGATGAAATGATCCCGTTTTCGAACTCTTCTTCCGAGGATGCATTTGTAGGCTCTGAAGACTCGTTACCCTCATTTGATTCAGAAGTGGAGTCTTCACTTTCATTATTCGTCCCCATCACATCAGACAGACCCTTCACTCCCAACATATGGGCGATCTTGAAAACTCCAAGTAAATCCTCTTTGGGAATTGTCATCTCTCCTGTATACATGTAGTTCAGTACTGCCTCCATTGCAGATAACTTGACGCCCGGTAACAAGAAAACAGGAATGATGTTTGGGTCGGCCTTCTCAAGAATGTCACATAATCCAGTGGAGTTGGAGCACCCCCACAAAATTAACCTGTGACAGTTAATCTCCCCATCCTTGCAAACCATTTTGCAGTCCGTAATCGTCTGAGATCGCAGAAGACGAGCAAAAAAGTCGGCAGCATTGGCGTTGTGTTTGTTCCACTGGAGGCGTAGCTGCATACCTTCATTCATTTTGGACGAGGATTTAAATTTAATGCTAAAAGTAAAACAACTGTCATTTAACTTTTTTTGTTTTATGTTGGGTCGATCAAATAGGATTTTTTTGTAGTGGAGATGGAGAACATAATAATAATACCTTTTACCTTTTTGGAGGCGAATAAAGAATATTTAACTGGTTTTAGTTAAAAATATTAATCAAAACAAAAAACTTAATGAAAATTAAGAAATAAACGGCTTTGCATTTTTGAGCAATTTGTAATATTTACATGATGCTTGCAAATGCACAACGTATTAGTTGGAATATTTGGATAGAAGAGATTGTATATCCTCTGGTTACTGTCTGATTTCTTTTTTTAAAGCACCTTGCCTGNTGGTTACTGTCTGATTTCTTTTTTTAAAGCACCTTGCCTGTACATGCATCACTCCCCAAGCTAACTTTTTCAGAGCTTCTTCGGCTTCGTCTTGTGTGCAGAATGCAGAAAGAGAAAACCACGTTGCAAATATTATCTGTAAAATGTATCGGCAAATGACTCGTTTAGGAGGTAAACTACTCAAACGACGAAAACTGAACTGAAATATCCTATCCTGTAAATGTAAAAAAGAAGTAATATAGCACAGGAAATTTTCCCTTCCAATCCTATGCATAAAAAAATCGCGAGAAAATTGCTATATAGTGGCGCGATGCCTGGGAAGGGAAGGAAAAAGGCAAAAAACTGAACTGAAATATCCTATCCTGTAAATGTAAAAAAGAAGTAATATAGCACAGGGAATTTTCCCTTCCAATCCTATGCATAAAAAAATCGCGAGAAATTGCTATATAGTGGCGCGATGCCTGGGAAGGGAAGGAAAAAGGCAAGGTCGCTTTGCTGATTAAAACGGATATTGCATCAGGCATCAGTATCAGTATTACATGAGCAGGACTGGAGATGACTCTAGTTTTGCAAACAAAGGAGTTGAAGGAAGTGAGTTGGCGTTGGCCATGGCCCTGGCTTGGCTCTTGTCAAAGGGTGTCGGTTCTGACTTTGATACGCGGCTTTGATGTGTAGCATTAATTAAAAGTCTCTATCGATACTACGTAGCTTAGACCTTGACCTATCAAAAAACTCATTTGAACGATCCTGGAAAGAAACAATTTGAGTTTCGCAACTGCATAATTGAATTGAAACTTCAAAATTTCTGGAAACTTCACCTTCTACTTCGTTTTTTCTGTAAAGATGTCTTGTGGGCTTCCAAATGGCGGTTGCGCACCCATTGTGATCAAGCTGGGAAATCCCCAGCAAGGACAATGCTGCCCCTCTCCCTGCTGGTATGACAAATCTCCAACTCCAAGATGGACTTCCTTCGAATGATACTTCAGTCGTTTCACTTTCCTTTGATATTTCGCAGCTCGACAGCGACCCCGGGTCAACCACAACCTCAATTATGTCCCCCACCTTGCTGTATCCCAATAGATTATGGCTGCCCCAGAAGAGGTGGGGCTGGAAGTTGTCCAGGAAGATGAGTTAAAATTGTATAGGACTATATTTTGACCTTGAAGCTCCTTCTGGATAATCTAAATTATTTTAAATGCTCATCCATACCGCTCAGTAGTAAATTAACAATTTTAAGTCACAAAGCCAACATTATCCGATAATAAAATAACAAGACATATTTCTGTTCAGTCCATTCCGATTTAAAGTCAATCTGACCTTTAAAAATTACTAATTTGTCATCCTATACCTTCCTGACTCATTTAAAATTCATTGACTTTTACTTTTACGTTTTCAATTCAATATCTGTTTGGGTTTTTGTTTCCTTCCTAACTTTCACCAAGATTCATTTTCATGGCTCTTTCATGTTAGCATTCTCCTCCTCCTCCTCATTCTTTTCAGTCTTTGTTGTTCATTTTCTACGACTTGAATTGAAAATTGTTGAACTACGGCAAAGTATTAGAATGGTTTTCTCTTCAACACGCGCAAGATATACAAGCAAGGAACAATACCTCCCTCATGCATCATGCACATAGGGAATAGGAAAACAAGCAGGTAAAGAATGAAAATGTAGCAGTACCAAACCAAAATACCAAGCCGGGCATACACACTCTCTCTCTGAATACATTCTATTACCTGTCCATTCCCATTCTATGTCATATCAAAGACCAGCCATCAATTCAGTCACTTCAATGATAGTTCGAGTTTCTTTTCCTATAAAAATACTCTTCTCAATTTACCTTTTACCTGTTTATGCGCGTACACAAATTTTATTTATAGTTTGTCGTGTGCATCATTTCCCTTGGTTAGTTTGTTTTTAATGTCGACAGGACTGTTAATGATAGATTGTGCTGTTGGAACATAATACACTTTTAAACTTGGTTAAAGGTCCAAATTAACCCAAATTAAAGGTCGTTTGGTCGTTTGTGGCACCTCGCAGCAGTTGATAAAATTAGCCGGTGAGAGAAAGAAATGACTTGGTTAAAATACGTCCAGATCGTCGTGAGTGTAGAAAGGCAACGAGGTGTTAAATTTAAAAAAAGGGAGAGCACTTACAGCAGTCTGGATAACAAAAATGTTTTTTAAAATGTTGGCTAAATGAATAGTGAATTTTGTTGGATTATATGATATTTTATTGATTGATGATTTTGTTTGAGTTCTCAGGCTTGAATTCTGAGTGCTGATAGCGAACGTTTAACAAAATGGTAAGCAGTTTTATTCTTGTCCCCAGCGTTCTTTCTTGACACAACAGCTGTCCCAGAAACATCATGAGAATTATTCAAAGTTGATTGTTTAACTTTACTATATTTTCTAGTCTCACACAATCTTATTGATGCAACCTGGGCCGAAGCCAGAGACCCGTACTTATAGTGACTTTGAGTCAGTGAATGAGTGTATGGAGGGCGTTTGCAAAATCTATGAAGAACACCTGAAACGTCAAAATCCCCACCAACCTTCCATCACTTACGACATTTCCCAGTTGTTTGACTTCATCGATCAGCTGGCTGATTTATCTTGCTTAGTGTAAGCCCCGATCCACATTGAACATTTACAGTCCAGATATACCATAATCAAACTAATAAATTGAATTATAGAAATTAATTTGACTTATTTTTCCTCCATTCCAGTTATCAAAAAAGCACCAGCACATACGCGCCCTACACTAAAGAATGGATCAAGGAGAAGATCTATATTTTACTGCGCCGACAGGCGAATGCCACAAATTAAACTAGCGGATTAAGTAGAATGGAATTAGCTCCATTTAGAATAGAGTAGGCTAATTATATCCTTCCTTGCATTTATTAGCTAAGAAGAGAATGTATTTGAATTTGTTTGAAAAGTTTTCAATGTAATAAATTCACCAGTAAGTTACCTGTTTTTTTTTTAATTATGAAAACTTCTACTGCTAACCCATGGATTTTATGATAACTTTCTTATTGATACAATATGACATTGGGATGGATGGACTCAAAATGGAGGCAGATCCGGCGAGAGATCATTTTCCAAAAGTCAATATCATTGGGGGATGTGGGGTCACTTGGCAGTTGATACACGTTTTTTTCTGAAGTAGTAGTTAATTAAGACTTCGTTTTCGTAATTTAATTAAACTGTTACAAATCAGCAAATTACATTAGCATTTATGTAACTTTTGTAATACCATTTCGTTTTCTTTACACTAAATAAAACTGGTATTATTTACTTTGATATCAACATGCATTCAAACGGAACGTGTAAAAAGAGAAAAATAATTAAATTCATATTCTGTGCACATCATTAAGTCAAATCAAAAAACTATAATTTCATAAGTTAGAGTGGCATAGGCACTGCATTATCCAGATGAAGTCTCCCTTCGTTCTCCGTTAGGTAAAGCATATCTGCCATAGTTTGTTCAATAATGGAACATTCTGCTCGTTCATGCATCTACAATGAATAAATTAAGGGGGAAACGTAAGATAAACACATCGAATTCATTGAAATTCTCACTTGAAGATATTGACTTACGCCACGATATTGCAAGTCTGGGTATTGAGGAGCTGTCTCAAACTCCGGACCAAAGTTTACCCTGACGGTAACAGACTTGTATAGGGAAATGGCGGGGTAGTACGTTCCGCAATATATATTTTCGAAGGCGACTCCCTGGTACACTCCATTTTTAAAGCAGATGATCTTGGAGTGTTTTCGCAAGTCCCGCTTGTCAATATCTTTAGGATCGTCTTTGTCTTCGTAGTACAAGTGGGATTTTACTTTTACTAAAGGCTACATAATTCAAATCAAAGTGTGATCAAAGGTTAGGCATAAGCAAGAATAATCAATTCACATAAGTACAATTATTATGTTTCTACTCACTCTGTCTTTGAAGGATGTCGGCACAAGAGGTATATGCTTGTCTTCAGGGAGAATTATAAGGAATCCCAAGACGTCATTCAGGCCATAACCTCCCTTGGCGTAGCTTTTCCCTCTGGCTTCGTGGAATACAGTACCGTAGCGACTTCTCCAGGAGTAGCCAAAACGATCAAAGCCCAACGGCCCTTGAAGATTTCCAAATTGTTGGGAAAACCCTATTCTTGTTGCACTTCCCTCGGGCATGTCTGTGATCTTAGCTTCAAAGTACCACGAGCCTCTTGTCACTCCGTGGGTTGCGCGTATCATGCAATAGCCCTTTTCTCCAGTGACTGAGAGCCTATCCTCCGATACTTTAAGTTGTGGAGCGCGGTCGTGCAAAGCCAACAAGACGGAGGAGGGGTTCACTACTCTACAGAGCCAGCCGTGTATGGGCTTCCCGGAAAATTCATTACTTTCATCAAACTCTTGCCTGAATGGCGCGTTTGGATCAGGTTCCGCCAGGATATATCTGTAACTGTCTTTGTTAAAAGGATGTTCAGTTGGATAACCGTGACCTACTGGCTTTGGCCCAAACATGCCCTCTCCACGGGGTTTCTTAATGATACTCTGGACTTGTGTTGGATCCGTTATCGTACGACGCTGACGACGACCCTTGAATGGAACCGACGCATCTACGGCAAGAATGAAATAATAATTCATTCAAAAATCATATATTCGTAACGAAAATTTCATCATTGAGTATTCAAGTATTCATTACTTCTAGGATCAGTAATCTTTAACTGGCCGGAACGAATCATGGCCTCGTAATTAGGTCGGACTTGGGTTAGGTCGTCAGACTTAAGGGCAAAGTAAGGAGAGTTCTCATCACCCTCCACTTCATGAATAGTATACAGTTGGCCAGCCTCCTTGATCAAATTTTTGGAGACGGTGGAAAACCAAGTCTGAGTCATTTGCTTTTTCTGAGGATTCAGCGCTTCCCAATGCATTTCGAAAAATGGAAGGATATCCTTGTCCTTGGAGAAACGCTTTATGTTTGTTCCATCCTTCATGGAAGAGTGAGTGAGGTTCGCTAAGGCTGTCACGCACATTTGGGATAATTCTAGAAAAGATAAACTCCATAGAAAATGTTTCTCAAATTAAAATAATTAAAATTTCGGACTTACGAGCAGTATTCTTTTTGAAATATTCAAGGCCAGTATGGTAGCAGTTTTTGCAAGTGAACACGTAATTTGTGGTGAAGGGCACTAATTTCGTTAGTTGATGACTGATACAAGACTCATGGAACCAGCGGTAGCAAGAGGCGCAGAGGAGCTCCACGATATTAAAATTACGGTCTTTTCCACTTTAAAAACACAATAGAATTTTAAATTAAAATATCATACTTCATTTCCAGATTTTTAAATTCCAGGAAAAGCGATTTCATTTACCAGTAGCAATTTCCTTCGCGATCTTGACTAATTCGTCTTCGCATAATCTCCATAATCCGGTCATCGTTTTCTTCATCGCCATCTCCTAATTCTAGGTTGTTCTCCTTGTCTAGGTCAGTGTCAGGACAGGACGCCATACTTTCTTCCTCGTGAAGATAACCTTGATCCTGCTCTGGCTCGGTGTCCAGCGCAGAGTCAAAGTCTGCACGTTGCGTATCACTGTAATCTCCTTCTGGCCCTGAGTCGATGTAAGCGACGGGTTCGGATTCTGTACAAGCTTGGAAATCGTCGGCATCCGGTTCTGCTGGAGTATCAGTTGGTTCCATACTAGGAGGCTCGTCTGGACTGTAGTCCTTGGATTTAAAGTCGTATGCTTCAGGAGATGGAGATTGAGCCGAAGGAGGTAGAGGAGATGCAGGAGTCGAGGTGTCACATCTCGTATCATCTTGTTCATAATCCATGGTAGGAGATGCAGGAGTATCCACCATTTCCGGCCTGTCACCAGATGCACTCTTGAAAAGTTTTTCCGAAACTGTAGTCGTATTTATTATAATTGGTCCGGAGGAGGAATCATCGTCGTCCATTTCTATTGGATCATGTTCTTCAATTAATACAGCGGTGGCAGCTTGAGCAGCGGAGCCCAAGTCGATTTCCGGGTTGCTCGTGAGAGTATCTCCAGTGTTGCTGTCATCAACTTCCATTTCTATAATTGAGTCTTGCTCCATTTCCTCCAGCATAATTGTATCAGTGTCTTGCATTGACTCTGGCTCAACGTCCCCACAATCCGTAGACTCTGTACTTTGACTCCCCTCCTGCGCTTTAATCTCGACCTCACTTGTAGAATCTTCTCCAGAGATCTTTCCGTCCAGGGTATGTTCAGGGTTTGGTTTATTATCTACCTCTGCTTGCTTTTCCTCCTCTATTGAAGGATTTACTGTCGACTCCTGTGACGAAGTTCCTGTCGTCTCCAGCTCTGCTTTCGGCTGCTGTTCTTGGGACAGCTTATCTTCAGGGATGTTGTCACCACCCTCCATGATCGGTTCCAGACCAAGAGTATTTTTACACTGGCTCACTAAAACTTATTCGCATTTATCTATTAGATCTATAACGGTTTCTTTTTTTAAAAATTAATAATTTTTGCGATTATTAAAGGAAACATGCAGTTATCCAGATACACTCCAGCAGTTCCAGCAAATAATTCTGCGAGAAATGTTTGATTTGTTGTCAATAAAAATGCATTCTAAATTGATAAATGCATAATAGATCCAGAGTGCAGAAGCGGGAAATATTTCACGATACCCCTGTTTCTTTATGGCTAATACCAAATGCATATTTACGTATATAAAATTTACATGCCTCTGACCTTTGTTCCAAAATTATACTAACTTCAGAAATGCTTTGTATTGTAGCACCCCGACTCAGACACGACACCTCCAACTTTCGAACAACTCCCTCATCCTTAGGGGGGGCTACAATCAATAAACTCTGTTTCTGTTTGAGAAAAATACATCAAAGCAGTACACTATTTCTTATTACAGACAGAATGAAAAAATAATTTGCAGCATCTTCATCGCGTCCATGTAAATTCATTTTATTGCGTTGTATTCTTTTCACCTTTGCTCAATCCACTATACGAAAACAAGCAAACAGACCATGAACATAAATAGGATAGGATAGACTTAACATAACATGAGAATATTGAGAATCGCGTACATTTATGTTTCTTTAATAATTCACTGGTTGTCCAAGTCGTCCATATGAAAATGTGACAATTTGGAAAAATTATACTGGCGTAACGTCTCTTTCTCTAACAATGGGCGTTTACATAGAGTTAACACCGGGCAAAAGAACAAGTTCAAAGTTATTTTAACTTGTAACTCCACTCCAAATTCTGAGAATCAGTTAGTTTCCAATAAGGTTATGATAAAGTAGTAAGCGATAATTTAGAGTAACTCTGCTTTTTTTCTTTAATACATAATAATCAAATACAACAACTCAACTGAATACGTAATACTATTAAGTGTTTTCTTTTGAACTCAGTCTCATCTTGTAACTGCAACTTCTATAAATCAATTTTTCTCCGTTTGCATCTGAATAAATTCTTTCAGAGTAAACAAAAATATTCCTAGGTTTGGACATGATGAGGAAAAAAATATAATTCTATTCAACTAAATTCCAAAATCAATAAAATATTAATATTTGACCTGACCTGGTCTTTTTTTAGATTCTGTGCAAAGGCAGTGATCAATGTCTTAAGGAAAAATCATATTTGAATTAAATAATGGCAAATTACAAAGAGCACCACTCACAATTAGCTTAACTATTTAGCGATTTAAAGCTGGATGTTGACGTACCACATTGAAGCTTGATAGGATTTTGAAGGACTATTGACAAGAACTAAAAAATTATTTTAATTATCTACTCCCTCCAATTTCTAAAAGTTTTGATGATATAACCTCTGACAATATAGGGTTTAATCTAACTAGGAGCTGTTTATTGTTTTCACAATTAGTTTTTTTTTGTTAGAGATTTAGTCCAGTTATGCTTACATAATTACAATTCATTTAGAATTTAACAGGTTACATAGTCAGGATTAGTTTCACATTTCACACGGGCAAGATTGAACGGGTTTTCATTAGGTAGTGTGTTCTGCAAGCAGCACTGCTCGTAGTCTCAGTTTAAATCTGAGATCTCCCTCAACACTAATTTGTCTAATTAAGCTTACGCGAAAATGTTTACTGCAAAGCTAATATATAAAGCAAAGCACAAAAATATATTTACACTAGCGAAGGTCTATTTAGTTAACTCAATTAAAGTTGATAAATCAAACTTTTAATTTAACTCCAGCATCTATGAATCTACAACGTTGAGTAATTTACAGGTGAGTTAGTAATTAACTAATTATCACGGCGTCTTCTACTTGCTCTCCATTATCTCCAAGAATGATGAAAAGAGGTTCTGGAACTTGGACTGCAAACGATAATTTTGGATACGGTTGGGTTTTGAAGGTAACTGTTACTCTGATTAATCAGTAATAGTATTATTGCGACAAAGTGAAGAAAGAAGGGGAAAGATAAGTATATTATCCAGCAGATTATCCACGAGCATACCAGTCATCAAGGAACTGGTTGTGGAGGAGGCGAGCTACTACTCTCCTTCGAATTCGTTGTTGAGCTCGAGCTGGTGTCTACGCCTGTTGAACTCGTAGCGTTGGCAGTGCTGGAGGGTTGCGTCGTGGCACAAAGTTTCGCAAAGTTGTCCAAAGTCTTTTTGAGCGTTATTGAGAATCCTTTGGATACAGGCAACAGGGGAAACTCAGGCAATGATCCTGGAGCTGATGTTTGTGGCACATTACTATTATTCTGGCTCTCCAGCGCTTGACCTAAACAAAAACATAATTATATTTATTGTAATTTTTAATTAATGTAGAAAAATGTGGAAGTTTACACTTTAAAGGCTACCAATTAAACTTACTTTCTGAAGCTAGCAGCCACTTTTTGTAGCGTTCGACCATCCTGATATAAAAAAAGTTTGGAACATTCATGCTAGATAAGTTTGAACAACCATCAACTAACATGTCAAGTTTAAATCTTATTGTGTGTCTACCTAGGTCCATATTTTTGAATGTGAGCCACGGCTTCTTTCTCCCAAGGAGCTGGAGGATTTACCAACATCCTGGACATGGATTGGACCAGTTTGATAAGTACCATTTCATTATACATTCTGGAATTCTCCATGCCTTGTTGACTCCCACGTTGCTTCTCATATCCAGCCTCATTATAATACGGCTCTGGAACCAGGATCAAGCCTGAAATAAAAAAAAATCATTCTGGTTAGGTAATTACGTTTAAACTATGGAGGGACTTGGACCTTCTCTTCGTGTAAAATTCTAACCTTGAATGGAGACGAGAACTTGTAGAATTGAGCTACTCGAAGTCCACACTTCAGTCCCTTTGCCGCTCCAAGTGCCCAATAAAGAGACACAGACCTTCCCCTCCTCATACAGGTTCGGATTGAGTCGGTCTGTACAAAATGAGACGTAATGCACTAGGGGTGGTCCGGATGGGTAGCCTGCAGGCAGCTGGATGTCAAAGAAAAAGATCCCGTCCTCATATGGAGTATTCTCCGGACCAAGAATCATCACAGAAAATAAATCCTGGACAAAAGACAACATATAAAATCAATAACTATCTTCTCCAGCAGTTTCCAAAGCGTTGTATTTTAATAAAATTAATTCACGGACTTACCATTCTGTCTTCAAAGGCTTTAACGAAAATTCCATCGGGCAGGGCTCCCCTCAATAGACTCACTTCTTTCTGGACAGCTTTAACAAAGTTCTTCTGGTTTTGCGGCTGGAGGGATGTGAGACGATAGCGGTGAGTGTCAGGTACACTTTCGATCATAACAAATTGACTCTTAGGTGCATGATCCTCTTCCACCCCCAACAAATTGGAGTTTGGAGGACTTGAGGTACTATTAGATGTGGAGGGATTAAGGCCACTAGCACTGAGAACAGGACACTCATTCAGATTCTGAGCGTCCAACTGGTTCTGGTTTTGACTTTGAGGGGATGTTGATGTAGGAGGTGGTGGCTCAGTTATTGGAGGTCCACTACTATTGCTACCACTTTCGCTCTCTTTCGTGTTATCACCTAGCACTGACTCCACCACAGTCTGTTCACCAGCATAAGTAACAGTTACACAATCGCCTTTGAAAAGTCTGGAAAAAAGTCCTTTTAAACTGGCAATTTTGTTGGGTACCTCAGTTCCACTAAGAACCACAGCTCCAACCATTACAGTTCCTTTCCCTCCACTTGAAGCCACAGTAGAATCCTCCTGCTTCTTCTTGCTTTCGGCCTCTTCCCCGGGCAAGATCTCTTCAGAGAGTATGATCCCAGACCCAAATCGCTTTTGATATTCACTATGTACCTTCAGCAACTTGTTCAGGATGATGGAACACAGTTCGTACGAAAGGAAGTTTGGAGTTGGAGCGTTATTAGTATTGGGGGGTGTTTCCTCTACCACTTCTGATTCCGTTTCTGGAGCAGTGGTTCGAACAGATTCTTCCTTGTCCTTGGGACTTTGTAATGATACCAGTTCAGATCCAGTAGTTTCTTTTGCTCCAGAGTCTACTCCTCCTAGAGATTGTTGCGAGCCGCTTGGACAGATAGGTCTAGGTTCACTCGTACTAATGTTCGAGCTAAGGCTCAGTTGATAGTCTGAGCCGGAACTTAGTCTTCTGAGAGCAGCCTTCCCATCGGCTGTAGCCGGGGGTAAATCAAACATCCTAGAGATTTGCTCAATCATCCTGCGAGACTTAGATGAGACTCCCTCCTTCCCTCTATACCAGTTCTTTAGGTCATCCACGTCAAAGAACTTGGTGCCCATCATTTTGTCCAGGTACCTAAAATTTGAATTAAATATTTTTATAAAATGTTAAAAGCCCACTCCTCCTTCTTTAGTTTGATTGATAAGAACTTACTGGCAGTCTTTATAAATGAGTAGTAACTTCTTCGTAAGACTAGGCTGCTCGTTATACCCAAGTTTTGCAATGCTTGGACTATTCGGTACGCCATTTTCATTTTCAATGGAAACCGATCCTGAAGCTACAATACTCTCCCGAGTCATAACCAACGTTTTCTGGATCTTTTCGATAAGCTTGCCAATCATTAGATATCTGTGAGCACAATCAGGTCCCAATCCCGATTGGGATTCATTGAGCTCCTCTTCTGTCTCAGTGACCCATGAAGAGTCGCTACCTGCGTCGTCATCATCATCCCCATCGTAAACATCAGAATTGGCTTGGTTATCATCCCAAATTTCACCCTCGTCAGAGTCATACTCCCCTAAACGGAAAAGGTCCTGCGGCCAACAAGCTGTCATCGTAGAATTAGCCCACCAGACGCGTACTTGTCCATCAGGATAATTATCCATGATCTGACCCGCGCCACAGGACTGCCCTGCGAGGTTAGCCACTCGAATCACGATAGTTCCCGGTCTGAAACGGAAGTCCGGGTGGTCTTTAATATCAAAGACAGACATCTCAGCTTCTTCCAGCTCTTTAGGCTTTTGTTCTCCAGCGTAGCTATAAGCCTCGAACCACTTAACAACTGCGACTCTCTCAGAATGATCCATTTTCTGGATAACGCCGTAGGTACGTGGATCGCTGGAATCTGAGCGAATTACAAAGTCTCCAGGGAAGAATTCATGGTCATCTAAGTGATGTATGGGGTACAGTTCGATGGATGAGATCTCTTCTTCATAAGTCCCATCTTGCCACACGACATCTACTAAAGCATTCGTATGGACTGTTTCAACAACCACTTCGGAGGCTAAGGATTGCTGAATGGATGGAGGTGGGACGGACGGAGGGCGAGCTTTCTTCAGTTTTTTCTTTCTTAACGCTTTCGTCGATAAGCGAGGCAGTGCTCGTTTATTCGTCGAAGCCTTCGTGTAACAAAAACATGAATATTTAATTCGACCTCAAGCCTACAATTAATTTAGATTATAATTAAAATTATACTATTCTCACAGGGTTTCCTTTAGGTACGCTATTATTATTCTTTTCTTCCGCTTCGGAAGCCACCTCCATTGGTTCAGTTTTATTGCTTTCTTCTTCTTCTTTTACGATTGTATCCCCTTCTACACCTTCACTGGAAAAGTTTCTCTTCCCTTGATTTTTATCTTGAGCAGATTTTACAGTCTTGGCGCCACTATAGTTGGGATTATCACTATTCCCGACTCCTTCACCTTGTGAGCAATGACTAGGTAGTGTCTTCCTCCAGATTACTTTTTCCACAATTATGTCTCCACTCTTGGGTGTATAATAGCTCACATCACCCAACTGAACTGTACAGGATTCGAAGAGGTTGAGTGCCTTGACCCTCTTTAGAGTCTCCCCTTTGACGGTCTCTGGTGGAGGATTTTTCTGCCACTCTAAATTCTCTGGTGGTGTCTCCAGCGGACATTCTGGAGTTTGCCATTGCCACTGTACCGTCATCGAGGAGGCGATCACATCCGTAACTACTACCGTCACAAATTTCCTGTCTTTTGCCCGCTTCATATCATCTGAGCAATAGGACCAATCTGCTACCTTTAGGAATCTCATCGGTCCACGAAGCTTTTGTCCAGGATAGAACACATCAGATGGACTAAAACTGTCAAAGCCTCTACGGACATCTTCAAAATGCTCTTGGATCAAGGTGGAGTCTACCTCGCAGGTTGAGTTATCCGCGAATCTCAGATGGAGTCGATATTTCATATCGCGTATCACGCCAATCCACGTGTCCAGGTAAACGGCAACTTCTGACGTTAGTTTCTACAAATATATATTTAAAACTTCTTTTTTTTAGAAATATTCTTCAATTTTTCCATCTATTTTCTGGAGTAGGCGTTTCTTACCTGAACAGGAATTAGTTCCGAAGCGACAACATTTGGAATGACTTTTTTGGTTCCGACAACCTGGACGGCAGCTTGAACTTTGACTGATCTGCAGTATCCCCTTTGAGTATCTTTTCCAGCGATGAGGCGTCGCACAACGTCTCCAGGCATTAAAGACCTGGCACTTAGTTTAACCTGTACATAAATTCAGTTCAAAATTAGTGTTAATTAGCTTCATTTCATTTTGAACTTGAATTCCTACATGGACTGTGTGACTCTACCTTAGCCTCGGGAAGTACCTCCTCCTTCCCCTTGGGATACCAAGATACACAGACCTGGCCTGGTAGCACCTTATCTCCATGTTCCTCCTCGTCACTGCTAGAATACATTTCCCAGTTCTCAGTGACCATTCCAAACTCCACATCTCCGGACTTGCTCACTCTGTACACTTCATCCTCATAAAAGTACGAGGGGCCCACGGTACTCTGCGCCATATTCACTTTACTCGGAACTACACTACCAAAGCAGCACAAACACAATATCTTTGTCCTCAGCTTTTTGACTTCACTGAGGAAACGTCTGCAGACTTTTGAAGGATATCGGGGCGTATCCAATTTCCACCGGGGACCTGGGTTAGTGGACTGGATTATAATTTAACTAACACTTTTCTAGCCAGACACTTGGATGGAATCAAAATATTTTCAATTTAAAAAAAAATTCTAGGTCCTAGATCCTAAACTGAATCAAATTATTATATTTCTATTCAACTTCAGGGAAACCAATTCACTCCCATAGCCTGAGGAAAACTTAAAACAAGTACAAAACCACACGAGCTCGACGAGTAAACTGAACTAAGATTAAGGAGTGAATATTATTTTCTCGTGGACTTACTCCAATGTCCAAAGTCAAGTCAGCCCTGGACTCTAGTCTAGCCTCAGTATTAGTCTCAGACCTAGTCCTATTGGCACTTTTACAAGAAATCAACTGAATCTTCCGCTTGTCACCCACATTCAACCAATAAAGTTTTTGTTGTTTGCCGTCCTCCACTTGGACTATTGGTATTCGGTGAGATTTGAGATCGTTGAAAGTGGTTGCTGTAAAATTACACAGAAATTGCCTACTGATACCGCACCGTTCTGTTTGTCCTGTTTCTCCTATTCCTCCTTAGTTTGGTTTCTTGATACTGGACTTGGTTCTCGACACGAAACTCGAGTCAGTACAATTGTGTGGCATACAATTCAATAGCTTAAGGAAAAAATGTGAGTCAGTCAGTAGACACGCAAGTCGGCTGCTTTGTATCTGCTCAAAAAGAATAGGTAATTTAAGTTTTAAGGTTAGTCTTTGCGAAAGAAAGCAAGAGGACTGAACATGCTGCTATGATCTGGCCTTGCCTCTTGCCTGGTCTGGTCTCGTGTGGTATGGGGTCGAACAATAATTTTACCATAAAATTTAAAATCAATTAGTTTTTTAAGCAGAGCTGTAAAATGGCTATACAATGTGTGAAAGACCCCAATGAAATTGCAATCATATTTTAATTATGGTTTGGATTTAAAAAAAGAGAAAGTATGAAACTAATATTCGCAAAACCTCCAGTTGCCCTCTAATTTGGCTAAAGTTGGAGTGTAAATATTATGGGGTTTTATGCAAAAATGTACTTTTTTTCTTATTCGTCCTTCACTGCAGAACAGCGAGAAGTCAGATTTGTGAAGGTCTTGCTGATGCAAAGGCACATAGGAGAACTGGATAGGGGTTAAATTATATGGGATTTCTAGTTCTACTTTTACTTTACTCCATATGATGATAAAATGAAATTGGGTAAAAAATCAAAAGGCTAGAGACCAGGCTGAACCAAAGCAGTTTATCTTTCTTAGTCTAACTTCCTCCCTGGAAAGTAAGATGGAGATTAGGGTTTAGGAGGAACATTTTTTGCTTTCTTCTTGGTAATATGTGATGGTACTTCACTTACTTTTTTGGCACACTTAGCAAATGCTACATATGCAGAACGGAATTGGTTTGGTCTTTGGTGGAGTGTGGTGGATTAGCTTCTTCACTAGGATTCGAAAAGTGCAATGCAGATTGCAGTGGGTGCTGGTTTAAAGTGGAGTCTCAGTCCAATTTCATCAAGCGGACTGGAGCGAAAGCGAAGCGAGTATACCCTAGAAAAAAAAACGCTTACTGGAAACTCGAATAGATTAGGAATAGCCAGGCTTGAATCAAGACAAGTTCAAGTAAGTCACTGGAGTAGAGTTTCGTTGCGGTTACTGCAGAAGAAGGTTTCCTTAGTTCCGTGGATTAATGTCTATAAAGCGGATGAGATTGGTGATTTGGGAGTTTAGATCAGTTCAAGGTTCAAGACGTTTGAGACTGAATGGACTGCATAGCAAAGCCAAAGGACAAAAATTAACAGAATTAATTAAAAACAAAAGGAAATTAACTCAAAACTAAAATAATTTATGTCTGCCTTTGGTCTTAATCTCTTTATATTTAACTCTACCTTAAGCAAGAAAGGACTTGACTGGAAAGCAGAATAAATATGAACCTTTAAAACCCACAGTTAACGGAGAGTTCAGTAGCCTCTTCAGTCATTAATTTTATTTAATTAAAAGGGGCGAACCAATTAATTGGCCATGTATAATTTATGTGAACTGCACATAGAGATGCTAATTGAACTAATAACTGGAAACCGTAGGATAAATGAGGAAAGGATTCCAAAAAGATTGGAATTGGAATGCGAATGAAATTGAAACCAAAGCCTTTAACAGCGCTTTGTTTTCATCTCATCTCGATCTCATGAAGGTAAAAATGCCAGCCAACGCCAAGTATAGACAGGATACATTTCCAATATTTCCATTGGCATTGTGTTGTTTGACAACTGACAGGACATAGACTAGAATTTACCCATATATATGCTATGCAAATGAATATCCAATGCATGCCACGTAAGAAAAAATCAAAAACAGATGGTGATATGGCACTAGATGCGGATGCACTTGACTTCTGATCTGAAATGAACATAATGGGACGTGAAGTGAAGAATGGGAACTTCTTGAGAACATTAACTCAATGCAAATTGTTCGCAGTTCGCACATTTAGGCAGCACTAAAAAAATTTTACCTTCCTTACTTACAAGGTACTTGCCTTCCGTCTAGGTGGTTGGATTTCCTCTTTGGTCATTCATTCAGAACCGTCTGAGAGATAGGAAAATGTTTAAATTGGAATGACCAGTGTGAAGACGGTTTTTGATCTAGTACTTGTTGGATTATCACCTTGTGACAGCTGTTTGGTAATTGTCAATAAATTAAGTTTCGATTTACAGTTTGTTAGCAGATCAGAGAATGTCTTCATCGTGATCTTGAGGTAGAATAATAATCTTTGTTTTCGTGTCTTCCAATTAACTAAACCACTTCCTGTCAAAGCTCCGAAGCTGGATGCTGGACTGATGAGTATTTGCCAGAGACCTAGTGACCTAGCTTATAGTTGATTACCTTTAGGCTGTGAAATAGTATTTAATGAGGCCTTTAAGTTTAAATTAAGTTAAGTGTTGGTTGAAACTTTGAAAGTTTGCTTAATTTATTTTGTGCAGTCCTTCGCTATATGAATATATCCTGGAGTAGGCTGAGCTGACCTGGAAAATGTCATGGCTCGTGGATTTTGCGGGGAAGGCTGAGGACTTCCTCAACAAGATAGATAAGAATGCTGCAGTTGCTCTAAATACTGGGTAATACTGTGCGTTTTAAAGCTTTCCATAATTTAACGGTCTTTTAAAGTTTTACATGTTGTTAACTTTCCATATAGCTCAAACCTGGAGAAGGGTTCTCGACCTAAAAAGTCTGAGCCATTTCTGGAGCCTAATCCTGACACGCCAGCAACACCAAACAGATTCTCGAATAACGTAGATACTGACCAAAGTTACTCCTTAGCCGTTGGAACCACAGCAGCTTCAGCCCCCACCACAGTATCGCGACAGAATGAAACGAAGCCACTGCTCAGCAACAATTCCAGTTCTAAAGACTCCCGTAGCAAGTATAATGCAAGGAAGGGCCACTCACACTCAACTAAACCATCCCCCGGGCCTCCAAAAAATTCTAGCCTGAATGATAGTGAAAAATTTAATTCTTCTTCCAGTGAAATAGCTCCAATTCCTCTATCAAAACCCAGTACGAGTACGCCAGTTACAGTTATACAGAATGGAATCGATAAGAGGAATCAAGTTGCAATGAACGGAACTGAGCCTTCTGGAGAGAAAGCTAATGAAGATGAGTTAATCGCTTACCTCAACTCTAGTGATAACTCTGGGCTTAACGAAAGTCTAATCTTGAAAGACGAGGTGGAGAGTCAAGCCCGGGAACTTAAGCTGCTTACGAGAAACTACAGGATTCTTCAGAAAGGTTGAAATTAAAATTAATTCCCTTTTTTAACCCCCCCAATGGATTTAGGAAGAAGAGGAGGAGGATTTTAAGCGTTTGTGTTTTTTTTTTGGTTTAGAACACGAAGAGCTTAACCAAGCCTTGAAACTTTACAAGGAGAAGCTTACGGTGGCAGAATGTGCACGGAGTTCCAATGAAGCAGAAGAGAAGGACTTGCGCCAATTGCTGGAGGTAATATAAATATGAATTTTATGTTCAAAGATTTAAAATCCAGGTTGCAATTAAATTAGTTAAAGCAATTAATTTGTTGAATGAAGGAAAAGGATGAAGAAATTGGCAGCCTTTCTTCCAAACATCAGCAGGCATTAGATGCCATCCAGAAGTTGGAACTGTCCCAGGAGAATGTTCAAAAGTTGGAACACTGCGCACTCGAGAATGCCCAGCTTAAAGGGGAGAATGAAGGTTTGCGACAGCGTACAGAAATGTTAATGGCGCAAGTGGAGACGGCGGAAAGCCACGCTATTTCCATGAAATCTACGTTGTCCTCAATGGAGAAGGAGTTTACCAACTATAAGGAGAAGGCCAAGTCCATTCTGAACTATAAGGATGAGCTGATACAATCCTTAAAGAATGCCGATTCGAATCCGGGCACTTCACGAAGTGAAGGAGATATTGGTTCTAATAATAACGCTGAAGAGTTGCTCGCAGAAGCGACTGCGCTCAAGTGAGTTCAGTCAATGAAGTAGCTTCAATAAAGATTCTCCTTTTTTTTGCAATTTTACGGTGTTATCTCCTCTCTAGAAACGAACGGGAACTCCTCCAGGCAGACTTATCTCAGACTCGAGCCATAGTAGAAAGTCTAAAGGAGGACAATACCCGCCTGGAAAAGGAAGTGAATACTGTACGTTGTTTCGCTGAGGATCTAAGCCTTCAACTCAAGAGGGAGAAAGAGACTGTGAGCAGCCTACAAAGTGAAAACTTGCAGGTGTGTCAGCAACTTTCCTCCCTCCAGTTCGAACTAGAGAGGGAAAAGAATGAAAGTAAGCGAAACCTGGAACTAGTTACCAAACTCAAAAGCTCCAGTAACTCAAGGGGGGAAAATGAGAATCGCACTAATCAAAATGGCTACTTGGGAAATCAGTCTGGAGGTGGAGCAGTGGATAGGGAAGTTTCGAAACTAAAGACCAGGGTGAATGCTCTGTCTCAGTCCCTGTACGAAAAACAAAGTCTTATAAATGACCTCAGCACTGACAAACAACTTCTCCAGATTGAGTTGGAGCGTTTGAAAAACGAATTGAGGGAGATTAGGCTGGAGAGTAACTCTGAGTTTTGCCACAGCGTTGGGGGTCTTCCACAAACTGGTAAGATATTTGTTGGGACTGATGAATTCTACAGTTTTTGATACTTTTAAGTAATTGGTTGATTAATTGATTTTTTTTATTAATTTGTAGTGATAGCAAGTCAGCCATTGTACCTGAGTGAATCTCCTTGGGACTCCAGAGTGTCCGCGAGGATGAAACGGATTTACACGCAATTGGACGCGGTATTCTGCCAGTTTGGGTTAGCACTCAGAAAAAGGCCCAATTTAAGACTGGGAATGTCGCTCTACGTAATTTTCCTACATTTGTGGGTGTTCTTTGTACTCTTCTCATGGATGCATCATGCCGCACCCCCTCCAGAGTAAGATTACGTCAACCACTATAAGATCAGTTATACTATCAGCGTTTAACGAATCAGAGTCGTATGCTTTTTAATTTTTAAAATTTTAGGACAGAAGTAGAGTTAATGGAATAGTAAGGTAGCATCGTTAATTTAATTTGATTAACTAAATATTTCCAGTTAATTAATCAACTCTTCAACCGTGTCGGTATCGGTAAACTTTAAGATTTTTGTATTTAAAAATATTAGGAAACTACAAATTTTTTACAAATTGACTTTTTGCATGAGAACATATCGCAATTAGACTTGAAAGTTATCGAATCAAACGCGACTTATTGTAAAACTAAATTTAAGTGGGTGCAATAGTACATTAATGCTATGCTGCCATTGTATGGTATTAATGATGTACTTTAAGTTTTAAATTATATAGTAACTAAGAAAGTAATTAAGAATTGTGGTCTTTTAAGAGAAATCAAACATCATCAAACTTTGGTTGAGCAGTTAAAAAGTTCTTTGCCTTTGTCCCCTGTTCAAAAACTCCCGTGCCGAAACAAAGTTAATCTTAATGTTAATTTGTCCTCTACTAAGGGCACATAACCAAACTCAGATTGATAAAATCGTTGGGAAACCTGTCGAAAACGGAGCCGATAGGACGATAGTTAACTACAGGGGGAAGCTTCTAAATAAATTGGAGCAAGTAAATCAATCCTAGGTGGACGGAGAACAGAAGGTGATAAAGGGCCGTATGGACGGTTGGGTTTGTAGTCTAAAAAAGATGAGGAAAGTGTGCAATATCATCAATACGATAATTTAATCGATTTATAGGGGGAATAGTAATGTACTGATACTATGTACTATTAATTATATGATTCTATTAAGCTAAAGAACCAATATTAAGCTAGAAGAGAGTTGTAATGTTTTTTTAGAAAAATCCTGACCAGACGCTTAGAAAATGCGAAATTTAATTTGCATTCTTTTTTTTATCTAAATCGGAATTAATTATGACGCTGAATCCTTTAAAACAAAATCAGAGAGAGAAATACGTATGAAAAACGAGTAAAACTAATTAATAATTTCGAAATGTTATATTTGATATGAAGTAAATAATAAAAATAAGTTTGTAATCAAGCGATGATACAAAAAACGAAATAGTAAATTTTAGGAACACTTTTTTTATTCGCATCTTTGTGAGTTACTTGCTTTAATTAGTAATCTAAAATGGTGACTATGTTGAGAAATGGATATACGTATCCCAAAATGGCATGTACTTAATGTACTAAATATATCAAAAACTGACTTTGTCATTTAATTAACTTTGCAAGATATTCTACAATTTCCCCAAAATGCCTTTCGGAAAAGGTCCCAAGTATCTAGCAATCTTTTCCTCACTTGCTCGCACTGCAGCGATTTTATCCAGCGCAGCGAAACTCCTGGGTTCCCATGTAGCAAGAGTAGAAAGTGACTGGCGATTCAAATGTATATCGGACCTGTTGAGACCCTCCAATATTGTTCTAGACCCTTCTGGAAGGTGACCTAGCTCTTGAGAAGCAGCAGAAATTCGGTCTTGCCAAACCTGTTTGTAAATGTCTTTGATTACAGATCGTCGAATTACGGTCTTCAGCAAGGTTTTCTGAACTTTTCTGATGGCCAAACAAAAGCAGTTTCGTGATCGGCCATACATGTAACCAGATAGCTTGAGGATTTGTCGTCTCCTCCACATAGGATCCATCGTTTCGTTAAACGATTTATACTTCGCTCGCCTGAAGAGGATTTGGGTTAGGTTCACCATCTTTTAACGATTTCAACCTGGCGAGAAAAGAAAACATCAGAATTACAGAGGATATTCAAATCATTATAATCGGATATTTAGTAGTTAAATAACTTTTTTTGTACAAATATTACTATCAGTGAGTGAGGACTTACAAGACACGCCCAACGCCTAATCTGGCTAACTGATCACACTAAACTTCTGTCGAATTTAAATATACAGAATGCAGAGAGATCGAATTAAATTAACTCAAGTAATTATTTACATTCACTGAATCTTCTCATGCTCATCAACTTCATCAG
>JAANSQ010000196.1:0-33424 GCA_036850885.1 Lepidocyrtinus dapeste
GAGGGTATTGATATTGGTCGTCATATTCAAAATGAGAATTCCTTCGTTCAACAGTCAATCCTCATTACGTGCTTGGTTATTTTAACGATGATGGAAAAATCTAAAAGTAAATCCTAATCTTGTTCCGTCTCCCTTTTACTTTCTATTCCGTAGAATGCTCGTGATTTAATTTTTATGGCCTGTTATGCTATTTTCTATTGATTATCATTTTCATAAAAACTGATCTCGAGACGGAATGAGAAAAATAGTACGCTTAACATAATTGAGTTTGTTACAGCCCATATATAAATATCTCATAAAATTGTCGATAGATGAGAAAGCGATAAGAAAGGAAAGAAGTGAGCATTCTAGTTGCTAGAAAACTATTTAGCTTTGGTGATGAGCTTAAAAATGTTTTGACAAAAACGTTTAATTGACTTTATTCGTCGTATCTATTGTATGCATTTGAATATGTTAACGTGTATTATTATGTGATACTATAAATCATATTTACTTACCGATTCAAGAAGTTGAAGCTTCATGTATGATTTCCCAGGACTGGGGCGAAGCGATACAATGGATCGGTCATCATTGGTTTTGGTAACATCACTAATTCCTTGTTGATCACCGATCGCAGAGTTATTTGCATTGTGTGGAGCACAGCTTGAAATACTGCTGTCACTTGAATTGATTTCTTCCTCTGAGATGTTCTCTGCCTTGATGGCGATAGCCAGCCCACTAGGGGTGACACCATCAGTGGCCATTATCATCCTCTCAATGTCTTGCCACATCTAAGTAAAAATCAAAGCAAAAGTGAGGTAAATAAAAGAACATAATGACATGCGGAACTTAAAACAAGGCACACTGTTTCAACAGTAATAACAGATTCAGCTGATACGAACAAGTATGAGCAAAGGTCATAGCTTTTCATTTCAGATGTAAGCAAAACGTCTTGGCTGGTATACTGCAACGATCTTTTGTGGTCATGACCATGACTTTGTAACTAGCAACATTTTTTTATAAGAAAAAACTACGGCTTTCGGGCCCCAAATCTGTTTCTACTATATAAATAAAATTCTATTGTAATAAATAATTAAATACAATAAGTTAATCCCCAAAGGAAAAGATCATAACTCTGACTAACCAGAAAGAAGATCAGATTAAAAAATATTTTTTCTTGGTTATAGTTTGCCACTGGGTCACAAAATCGATGGAAGTAGGGAAATCGCAGGACTACAAAAAAATATGTGAAAATGCTATGAATACAATAACCTTGATCCGTACACCGTTACAAATTCGAGAAATCTGCAATAATGAAGTTCTTGCACGAAGCTTCATGGAATCATATATTTTTGTCTATCTCACGAAAAAACGACGCTTTTGCGACAGCTGTGTTAAAAATGTAAAATTGTATAGTTTCGACAAAGTGATGTTTATTCTCCATCCGCGCAAACTAATCTTGTCGATGTAACATGTTAGAATGCCTTGCTATATGTATGCAATTTTTTCTCTTACTTGTTGAATACTAAAGCGGTTCACTATACAAATGACAAATTTCTGATAAGTAAGAGATTTATAAGTACAAATGAAACACAATACACATGCGACGGAGCACAGACAAAAGAACTCTATTACGGCACACGATGATAACAATAACTAAATGATGGTGTGAGAGAGATGAAAATACGGAAGCAGAATGACATGTAGTCTTACTCGAGAGGTTTTTCTAAATGTTCTATATGCAAAAGTGCAATTTCTGACTCAAAGAGTACAAAAGGCATTTTTTTAGTTTTTGTTCACTCTCAAAGTCAAAGGCAAGGTCCCTCATGGTTTAATATGATAATGAATCATTATAAATTAAAGATAGCCATATAATACAAAAAAGAAGAGTCGTCGACAACTTTAAATTGAAATCATTACCGTGATGGATGATCAAAAGATGATGATAGCGACAGCTATAGGACTCTCTGGAATGACTTTACTGCGTAGTTAAAGTCTCGAGATTACAATTACTGAAATCTATTTCGCAATTTATTTCACATTTGCATCTTACATGAAAAAAACGGAGATTCATGAAAAATGGATTTTTAGAAAAAAAACATGAGTAAATTCGATTAACATGCATTACATCCAAAACCAGCGAATCGTGAAGACATTTGTTTGGAATACCTCCACCGATACTCCTACAGATTTAGAAATGTAAAATTCTGTCAGTATATGTATTGTTTTTGGGAGCTTTAATTGTATTTAATGGAAACCTATAGCTTGCTGCATGCCATCCTGGGAACTGTTTAACACCCTAACTTTCGTATTAGCAATACATCTACCTTCAACTTCCTCATTTCGTAAAAGCCGGTTTACAAATTCTATCCATACATGATCATAGCTAGTGCGTGACATAAACATATAATCCATTGATTATGATTTTTACAAACGTTTCTCGCCCTAATCACAGAAAAGCTTGTAGTCTCATTGCTTTCACACATCAATTACCTTTGTTTACTCTTAGCATTTTAATAAACTCTATGTCTTGAACAGTAATATCTACGAAAAAAATGCATTTATTTATAGGAGGTTTAAAAGATGGTATTAATTTAACCTGCGATTTACACAGTATTACCCTTACGCTGCACAGCCGGAAATAAGTTTCAATATTTTTGAACAATATTCTAAGGATTTAGTCATCTCTGTATAATCATGAGATTTTTAAAACAATATTTAAGCTGTGAAATCTTTAAAACGGGACAGTGTGCAGATTTCTCACAGTAAAACTGCCGTCAAAAGAGGTAGTTCCAGGCATTTAAGCAGGATGTATCATAGGAACAAATATGAACGTGTGAAATCGGATGATGTACAGTTTACAATTGAAAACATGAACAAAACTAAACATTCTTGTGTCTTTTGCAAAACTAGCTGAAATTCACTATCATAACAAAATTATGCATTTTTTCATACGAATAAAAACCTAAAGTTTTTGCGCATGTTTTTCTTTGCATTGCTTGTAGTTGCATAAAAAGGGCGTTTTAGTATGAAACGAAGAGTAAAGGGTGGGGTGCGATGGCCCGGACAATAAAAAATACAAAAGGCCAACGTGAATTTTATTCGTGGTATCATCCGTCTTTCGTTTCGCACGAGTGGCACAAGAAAGAAAACCCTGGACTTGTGCTGTTAAAAATGCCAATAAAAGGATACTTACAATAAAACTTGTCATTGGCGAATTTAAATACCCATGTGGTAAACTGGTCTTAGGCAATACTAGTAAATTCATCATGGGTGTTTCAAATACTTGGCTGGTTCTTTAGATGACATCGCTATTTTTGTATGACCTATTTTTCTAATTTAGAATGTTGGCGTACAAGGATAAAGTAAATGATCTTGATAAATGTATGAAGTCTGATGTCTTGTACCCTCAACTAAAAATAGAGTTTCCAGGTAATTATAAATACTATAAATTAGCAATAAGGTATCCTTTTTAACTGTCTGCGATTTAAAACTCTTAACCTGATAGAGGCGGAGTTAAACAGACCACAAAACACCGAAACATAGGTAGTCATCTGTTGAATTAGACGTTTGGTTTACAAAAGCAGCGTAAGTATATGATAACACACTTAAAATGCGTTCAAGCGTAAGTATTTCAAGGACTGAATAGCCATGCTGTTCTTCTATGGAGCACAATTGTGATCAAAGGAATCATGAAATATTATTTCCTTACCAAGAAAAAACTAAACTAGAAATTTCGAAAATAGGAGATAATATAGGGTCACGTAAACTATCTGTATGAAACATTACACAAGGATCTCTGCACATGGTTAGAAGATAGTAGTACCCAAAGTCCATAGAAAGCGAAAGAGACAGGGAAATATGTATTATGAAAAAAAGGATCATAAATGGTCAAAGTCAAAAGTATTTTATGTAATATGTTACCTCACAGAACGAGTGTTGTTGAGGGTTCACAGAGTTACAAGTCTTTTTTTTCCTTTATGAATTTTTAAATTATGAGCTGCTTTCCGTATATTTATATGGAGGGCGAGTGGATAAAGTTCATGCCTCGCAATAAAAGAATATTCCTTTTTAGGATGTATTGGAACTTCATTACCTCTGTTATTCTTGTTTTAAACCAATAATTTTTTATGTGTACATACACACAGGTAAAAACAACTTCCCATCTGAGGTGAGCAACAAGTAAAAGGTAACAAAAAAGTCAAACGTCATGTCATTTTCTCCTCTCGCTTTTATCATTTCATTTATCATAATAATTCATAAAAGTGTAGAGCCAAAAAGAAACAAGAAAGATGGGCGATGCGTATAAAAACTCAAATATTTTTTCTAAGCTCTGCTCGTTTTTCATCCATTATTGAATCAATTCTTTCATTTATATAATTTCTGTTTCTGAGACGACATGTTTTTACTAGTGAACAATTCAAATCATGGTGGGGAGTCATTTTCACAATGCAAATGAATATGTGATCACCTGCTAATCTGAACCCAGTATCATTGTGACAATATAAGAGAACTGCTTCATTTTAATGTCTGTTGATTTCATGGTGGGCGACAATCCATTTAATACACCTTAGCTTTCAATTTCAAAAAAAAGACACGGATATTAAAATCCATTTACGCTAATAACTACTACGATAACCCTAACTCTAATAAGTTTTATGAAGGGTTTACAACGACAGTAAAATAAAATTGAAGACGAGATTAGGTCACTTGGGATTGATTTGGGTATATGTTGCAAACATTTTGGTTCGTTTCATCGACTCCCACCCACCAATATTTCTTTAAAAATATTGATTGCTCTACCACCATTATAAGAACCAAACGTACATTAGTTTTCAACTATTTACTAGACGTTCATAAATTTTTAAAAAATAATTTTTATATTTTAAATCTAAAAATAATGCGTAACTGAACACCAGTGCCTCCAAATGCTCTATTGCATATCACACGGGCGCATAATTTACAAATAATGTACTTTTTGCTGTATCTCATATATCACTTCAGAAGCTAAGACAGCCGTCATACTTAAGTCCCTGCAGGGTGCAAAGTGTTATACATAATTGCACAGGAGCTTCCACTATGCAGCGCTGGATTTTTTAAAAAGTAAAATACACATGTGACCTTTCGTACTTAATGATTTACAGAATGGTTCCGTACATTTCTAATGGAATATGTAAAAGGTATGAGTCAGGTGGAGGAAAGTACTTGAAAATTTGTTTAGTCTTGGTAAAATGACTTAAAAACCACAGGAATCTCTAAGTAAATTTCCATTACTACACACTGGGATCATTATTACAAATGCAGTGATGCAACCTGGTGATAGAATTATAAAATTAAGGACTACTGAACCTTTCTCTTTTTTACGGTTTTGAGGGCTGTTTTCATCGCTGGATACAAAATACAAGGTACAATGTTTGACCATTTACCACCTTCTGAGAATTATGACTATTTATAGCATCAGCACTACTTTTTAGTAGATTTTTACAAATGCATCATGCATTTCTTCAACACATAGGCTTCATCCTCCACCTAATATGACTTAGCTACCTGTCATCAGGATTACTAGTAAGGTGTCGAAAGAAATAATGACTGTAAAACGACAACTGATTTTATTTGGTAAATTTTTGAGCGTTCCAAAGACCAATCGTGTCTGATAAATAGGGTAATTAATTTTTATCTGGTTGAAATTTTCTTAACTCAAATTTATTCCGGTTAAAATAAGATTACCACCTTCTAACCCCTTGTTTCTCACAAGTCTGCTCAATAAAATTATGTGTATTTAGGAAAAGCTCGTTCAAGTGCCTCTCATTCAACCCTTCTAACAGGGTTTGTTTTCTGTGTGTTCACTTTTTTTTTTTTTTGAAAAATGTTAAAGAGCGTCTGCCTTTTTTATCTTATCGTCGTGGTACCCTTTAGAAAGAATCCTCAACTGCTTGTAAAAATTCAATACAAATTGAGTTCGTCTACATCTTCTCTTTTCCTACGTCCGCATGAATAGTAAGCTTGTTAGTAAAAACAAGCTGATAATAATGACGCTAGTGTAAACTATATACACTGATCAGCTTTAAAGTAATATATGTTCCTAGTTTATTAATGCTGGAAGAATAATGCGATGCAGAATTTAGAATAGCTTAAGAAAAGTTTATGATCGGATATAAACAGAGTTGTCGATTAAAAGGAAAGAAGACGATATTACACAGTCCATAATGTCTAGCATCTCATTCAAATCAAAGAAAAGTAAATGATATTGTAGGATTTTAAAAAACAAAACAAATATATTTCATGCTGCCATGTAATGGAAAGAACGTCCAATTACGTATCTTCATCTTTCTCGAGAAATAAAGACTTCAAGTTGAAATCAGCTCCTTTAAAAATTATCTTAGACGTAGTTAGAGAAGTCATGGAAGACGTAAAAAAGGCTGAGCTAAGAATTGCCATAATGTCTCAAGCTTTTGTTTTTATTATCGGTTTCTCATGTACCTTTTCCCTCCAGGTTATTTCAAGCACGTACATTTCAACTGTATCTGATTAACAATGAAGGCAGAGGTACTATATGGACCTTGATCGGGAAGGTTGATAACACTTGCCCTAAAATTTTTTTGGTGACTTCATTCAAGCTTTTTTCCGCGTATAGATTCAACCAGTCGTGTGGACCAGTTTTTAAAGTTTTTATCAGGTTCAATATTCAGTTCAATTACAAGAAAATTCCATTTCTATTTCTCCAAGTTTAAACGATATGGACAAGGGTTTATGAGATGATTGTAAATTCTTAGAGTTTCAAATCACTTGTATATCACTTCTTTAAGACACAATAGTCTATTCGAGGACAAAAGGAAAATCAAATATTAGGTCGACATACGGCACTATAAATGTTGTAAAATAGATATGACGTGGAAATGTCGTATTACGTAAGAATTACAAAGATGGAATTAAAACGCCATGATTCTTACACAATTACCGAAGTCTTTATATAAAGATAGTAGCTAATTAATTACCTGATTTATTTAGTACAAAATATCATAAATATAAAGCCTTACCTCTTGAAATTCACCAACTTGAGCTGAAGGAGCAATGATTTGACTCATGCTGCCATTAATAAAGCCGGCCGGAAGGAGTACTTTTGACTTTCAAATGGTAGTAGGTAGTTGTCAAGGTGTCACTTTTGTTGGATGAATTTAATATCTTGAGTTTCGGTGTGGTGGACGGTATTGATTTTTAATTATTAGAATTTTTTAGTGTCAGGTGAAATTTCAAAACGTCTGAACTGTTCTTTTGGAATGAGTTAATTGTCTCAGTAATTATCACTATTTTGTTTTGAAAAAAGTATATTGTTTATAGGATCACAAAGTGGTCCCTCCTTGTTGGAAGTAAGTCAAGAAGTAAGAATAACTCAAGACCTCAAGTCACTTTTTTTTCTTTGGCAAGGCTAAACTATTTGCATGGAACTCATAACCTCCTGTCTGCATCTATATAAATCGTGCAACTCACTAAACAGGATGAGCTCATCATCGGAAACGGAACTTGAGTTTGTTGATTAGGATGATGATATTTTTAAGTAAACTTATTGCGTTTCTGTACTCTCATAAGTACTGGTGTTTGTTACGACGACTTGTTTCTTAATTATCTTCAAGGACCACAGTATTGTTCTTTATTTTCCAGAGAAGTTTGCCATCGGAATGGCAAAAATGATGATGCTTCACCAACAGGTAGCCTATCAACCCTTTACTTTTTTTCTCCCTCGCATGCGTTTTGTTTTCACGCATGAGGGAAAAGGCGACTTGGAGATTCTAGCTTCCGACCAAATATCAAATAAACAAAACGATGTGTAAAAAACCTCTCTCTCTCTCTCACTCTTGCTCTTTCAAACGTCTCTCTCTATCCACAGAATTGGACCAACTGAGAAGCTCAGGTGAATTGACTCAGCTCTATGTACACTACAGAAAAAATGAGCTTGTCCAACAATAATGGTAAAGTGATGCTGTACAAAATGCACTTACATTTTCGTTTAAACGTGTCTACGTTAAAAAGGTATGTGCCACAGACAAAAAACTTTGTGCCCAGTCTAGTCCAAAGTAAGCCTTTTCAACAATGCGAACTAACAATGCTAGAATTTAGAGAACCCTTTAAACCAAGAAGTAAGTGTAGGTCTCTTTTTAATCCAAAATAAAAATGAATAAGTCAACCTGCTTAGGTACAAAAACACCTAACTTTGCAGGTACTACTCTGTAAAGTGCCAATGATGACGAATGTACGGATCAAAGTAAACGATCATAATTCCGGTAATTCTATATTCATTATGGGTAAATCTTACATGCCATTTATGTGGTCATTTCCTTGTTAGGTACAAAGTTAGGTATTACACTACTCTGTAAAGTGCCAATGATGACGAATGTACAGATCAAAGTAAACGATCATAATTCCGGTAATTCTATATTCATTATGGGTATATTATATTTGCAGACGTTTAATGCTCTTATTTATATTGACGAGTAACATTGAATTAACTGTCATGATTTCTTTTCTATCATTATATTACAAACGATTATTTTAGGTTGCCCAAAGACAAAACCATTTCTCTGGGGCCATTTGCCTCATCTTCACAAAGAGTTTTTATTTGGGTTTTTCGTACAACAAAATGAAACCGCCCCTCAACTTCCTGAAACGGGTACTGTCATCACCATGTAATTAGCAACTCTCATGGTTTTAACGATTCAAAGATTTATTTTCTTACATGAATTTACATGTACTTGTAGACAAAGGACTCGCAATTTTTATGTTTTTAAGTTTTACGGTTAAGTAGATCTTGGTATACCCAAAGTTTTACAACGTGAAATATTTTCCCTTAAAGCATGAGTTGGAAAACAATGCTATGCGAAATACGATGGAGTGTCATTGTTTTCGGTAATAATACATGTCGTAAAATTTTTTAATAAGTATATCTGCAAATAGCAGTGGTATTTTAGAATTTGAAAACATAAACACTTGTATTGTGGCATGTAGTATCTTACAATCGCATAAAGTTTAATAATAATACGATTTTTTAGTTGAAAAATGCTATTCATAAAATACGTACATTTTTACACTCAATTTTACGTGCAATCGTGAAAAACAAAGTACCAAGTTTTAAATACATGAGTAAGTAGGCAATGTATTAACACTAAATCAAACATGATATAATTAATCAATTCAAGGTACATATTAAATTAAAAGCACCGTAATCATTGTATAATATCAAGGTGTTACATTACAAGGATATCGATTAATTGTTGAACTTGAGACCATTGGTTACACACTGTGACTCTTGTAATCAATAGATACATCACTATTGATTACCACCCAAAAATAAATTTTTTGATAAGCGAGAATAATTGTTAAATTCAATTATATTTACGTTTTTCTACATTACCTGCTCTACACTAATGATTTAATTCATACTTGATCATGTATGAGTTCGATTTTAAGGATCGATAATTTCTGAATAGCTTACATGAAATTATGAGTGTTTTTTTCAAATAGCATAATAATATTTATTTGGCTTTAAATAGAAGGACGGATATCCTGAAAAAGCGAGTATACAATAAAGCCCTAAACAGATCCATTACACGATGCCTGTAATATGCTAAAATGCAGTTATCCTTGCAAAAGGGCGAGAGAAGTAGAGAGAGGAAGCTGTTTTAAATTATCATCCAAAATATATTTTTTAACTCCACTGGTTAGCACACTTTGGAGGACATTTACCGTTTTGGAACGCAAAAGACGCGCTTGTGCGTAAATGCACTTGGGATTATTTTATGCATTTTATGGTTAAAACTGCCAACTAACCAACTAAACACACATTTCCACCACTCAGAAACACTGCAATGCAATCAAGGCAGTAAGGAAGATGAGCTGTAAGCTAGAAAAGATGAGCATAATTATAGGGCTCAGTTTTTTGGAAAGATGTTATCTTACAAGCTTAACAATAGAGAACATAAAGGAAAAGACGCTCATCTAAAAAATTGTTTCAAGGGTTTTGACTATTCTGTCCATCAATAATGGGAAAACTAATGGAAACATCTTTAAAATGAATGGAAGGGAGGGCTCATCAAATCGGAAGTGCGAAATGATCATCATCAAGATTATTACAAGAGGCAAAACGCGTCCAACTTTTTAATCGCTAGCGTGTCTGACACTGCTCTTATAAACTTAAACAACGCCAAGTATCAAGTTCAATGGAATTCATTTGGCATTGACGTGAATCTCAGAGAGGAAGAAGCGATTCGTAAAGACTATATTTAGTTTCAGCTCTTTAATAAGCTTGGATTATTCTATGTACATAGGTACTTTGCGAATAAAAGAGTAGAAAGGTGGTTTTGAGTTAATCAAATGCAGAATTTTATGTTCTTGATTTACAAAAATTTTACTGTTTACATCCGAGAGCACTAACTAAAATTAAATGCCATGCGTCATTTAAAGTTAATCCTAGTTTTAGCATGTTTTTACCAATGAATAAAATATGAATCGGAATTATCAAATCATTTTCGAGGTTAAAAGATTAAATATGTCGCATAATTTTGGAAAACTCTGGATAATAATAAAATTATAGGTTTTTTATATTCTAAATCTAGTACCTCTCTAGAAGTGACCTTTGGGATTTGCTCAGCTAAAACGTGTAACTTTCAATGCTTTTCTACAGTTGGAGGAAACGTAGAAACAATGATGCCAAGATGGTTAGTTTAGATAATAAACGATATAGTCATTCTGATAAAGATAAAGATGTTTTGTAACGATAAGTTATAAGGTTTAAGTGTGAACAGAAGAGGAAGGAACCTATAAACAAATAAATTTATACACTATATCGTTGCTTGTTTTTAAGTACATTCATACCAATAGGAATGAACTTCAGATTGAGTCATGATATTGTAAATGAAGGCAGACTCATTTACAAAATTCAAAGGCACGGAATTGAAATATTTACCATTTAGTTAAGAATTTTTGTTACTGTTCTCAGAATTCTCAAAGGACCCCTTTAAAGTCAAATTGATATCTTGGCTCAGTTGCAGGAACGCAAAAAAATATTTGGATATTCATGCAATAAAGCTACATGTATTTATCGCTATATCGCTAACGCAGCGCAATGCAAAATCAGTCATTTATGAAATTCAAGTGCAAGCTTATAATATGACAGCCTTATAGTGAGTATCCATCATCGTTATGCCACAGTGCGTCACTTTTATCTGCCAAACTGCACTATTCCCATTTCATAGCGAAACTTTATTTTTAAGACGGTTTGTAGATAAGGTTAAGACACAAACAAAATTTGTCAAAACGTGATGTTTGGTGAGCAGGAATTACCTCAATGGGAAACAAGAAATCGACTAGTACAAAACTGTAGCAGTTTACTGTACAACAACAACTACACAAATCTAGTTTTACTTTGGGATCATTGCACTAATTTTTATTTGTACATTTAGCTCTTGGCCTGGGCTAAGTCCTGGATATCACAAAGATATTATGAACCAAACCAATTGGCCAAGAAAAATGTATACCTATGGTTTTCAAATCAAAACATATGTTTCAAAAAGTACCGGCACCATTCTCTGCAAAGTTTAAAACTTACATTCAGAATCAGTTTAGCGACTAAGGATTTTTTAAAAGTAAGGTTGATTTAACTTTCCAGAAAATATTTAATTTCTAAGAGACCTTGACGAGACAACTTTAGATAAGACGATGAGAGGTTTTTCAAAAACCAAGACAATTATTCCCAAAGATAAAGAAAGCTGGTCTCCAGCAATTCATATTTATGCTCTTGGTAGTGTGCAATTAATTGGATCTGGAGTGTTATAAAAGGGATTGTTTTGTATTAGTTATCAACAGCAGAAGGAAAAAAGGGTTCATTAATAGACATTAGCCAAATATATCCCAGTATCTAACAACATATTATGCAAACTCTTGCAGATATGTAAGTGTACAGTTTCTAATGAATGAATTCTCTCGTGCTCTGTACGTATCTTAAACAAACTGTAACGCTTAGTAAGTCTGAATAATGATTCTCAGCTTTACTATCAAGCCTCAGTTGCATCCACACACCGAAACAAACGCTTGTAAAATTTTGCCAAGTCGAAACACTTTCCCTATCATCTATGATTTTTACACAGCTGTAATTAAAAGTAGCTCGATAACATTTTCGAAATAGTGTCACTGTCAACAACATCATTCAAAATGAGCAGTTGCACTACAAGTACAACGATAAAGTAATTACAGTTAAGCGTTAATATTATATAATATTATCACTTCTATGCTGATAAAAGTTACATATAGTGAACCAAAAAGGTCATTATATTTTGTTTTCCCTTTGTCAAACTAAAGGCATGACGATTTTGTTAGTTTTTAAATTTTATGTTTATGTTTAATATAATGAAAGGTCATTGTTCAACTTCAAGAATTTCAGATATTTAATGAGAAGCAACAAAAAATGAACACAAAATAATTTTAATTGCACCTTAACAACGGCAATGTTTTCGAAGTCACATTCATTCCTACCGTTCATTATTGACATATTTATATAAATAAATATTTTATAGTATTACTTAATGATAGAAACCATAGCTTGGGCATAATAACATGACGAAAGTTTAAAAAATGTTGAAAACTTTCTAACCTTCTTGATTTTTGCACCAGCCCAGATTTTTTCTATTTTCCCAGTAAAAATTTTACGTTTAATTTTAAAAAAACTGTTAGTATTACTTTGCAGACGTATAGACATTCATATTTATAACTCATTTGAGGAGTGAAAACATTATTGCACCAATTTTGGAAACTACATGAGCTGGACCATCAGTCAATCGCAATTTACAAAACATCAACTTTCACATACATAGATAAAAGGCAAGTTATGTCATCCCTGTTGTATTAACTAGCTATGTATTATGCAATACAATAATCTCATACAAAAGTCTACTTACCACATAAATTCACGTTCGTGAAATACGACCATCTTCAAATGATTCTGACACCATAAATGCAGGTAGGTAAATGTGTCTAATGACAAACACGATCGTAAATAAGGAAACGTGCCATAGTGACTGATGACTTGAAACCTGATTAAATGGACATTATGCTATTTTCTAGTATGCCACCAGCAATAAAAGCATGCTTAAATCTTAAGTACCATTTAATTCAACGTTGCATTTGTATTTCGAATGCATCGTAGTAATCCTTTTTCTATGAACAATACTGGTCATCCCCTATAAGGTTTTAAGTTATAAGATTAAAAAATCACGTCGTCCTTATAATATACCTTTGCCTTGTCCTATGGATGATAATGATGATGAAGAGCCTTTTGATATCCGAAACCATGCACGCGGCCACATAAAACATGCAAGTAAAGGTGCTTGTTACGATTTTTCTTTTTCGTGGCATCAAGGAATTTCATTCATATCCACGTACTATATCTTATGTAACATGTACGTAAAAAATAATGGATGGATGAATGCCAGCCACACTTTTACATGTCACAACTGGTAAACAAAACGAAAAAATATGCATCTTCTCTTGGAAACTATCCTTCGCATATGAGGTAGGAAGTAAGGATGCTTTTACAACGCTACTTCAACTCAAACTGACACTTTTGGTTCAGTTCATTCAGTAACCATATTGCCACCAAAAGTTAAGCTTCATTTAATCATGAATCTTAAATGAAATAATAGCCGTACTCACGTGGGATCACATTATGTGAAATACGAGCAACGTTTCATCCAAGCGGGAAGATTTGTCATCGTTCTTTGAAGGAATTTTTTTTTCTTTTAGTCATGCATATTTTAGTTTAAAGTAATGAGGCATACATGTATTTCACAAGATAACCCTTGTCTATAACAATAAACACGTAGAATGAAAGTATCAGATTACTTTCCAGAGAAAAAAACATGCGTATACTCGGTTCAGGAAAAATTCATTTAGCGCATATAATTTTCATCAAACTCACGGGTTTGTGCAAAGGTTTGTTCTAAAATCTTCTTTAAAATTTATATGCAAGTAATAGAATTAAATCTAAGTATTTATATAAATGAAATTTAACAGAAGTGTCTAGTTTTATTTAATTGTGTCTAATAGGATCAGCAATATTTTGTAAATAAAACCAGTTGTGCAATTATTATTCTGATTAGTTGAATAGCCTTTACTCACTTCAATCGGTTTCGACACGATAAATAAATCGAATGAATGATTTTTGCAAGGCAACACTCCTGAAATGTTCTAAATTTCTTTGAATAATGTGTGTAGCTTTATACTTTACCGCTGGGATTTAATGTCATATAATTTCTCCATTCAAAAAACTTGCATAAACTTGCTACGAGATCCAATTGTTTGAAAAGAGGAAAGAGCACTTAAGTGCACGTCTTGAGGTCTTTTAAGACCATAAAGCCCGATCATTATAGGAACTATAGTTAGTTTACGCTTTATTACTTTGCCTCGTCAGGAAATTGAGTCGTACAATATTGCAGAAGAGAATAAAATAAGTTATTTTGGCAGGCTCACGTAGTACCCCTTTAATCCATCAAACTGTCATTCAACTTGATTGTGTAGGCGTGTAACGTATTTTTAAGACAGGTTAAAAACTACGTTGGCTACAATTTTTCAGTATAAAGGCGTACGCTTTGTAACTTTCAGTTGACTAAAAATGATGAGATGTACTCACCTAAACAGCTAGACAACACAACCTGCTGGCTTATTATGGTTCTCTTTTTATTCTGACTATAGACTTACAGAATGAATATGAATGGTTGTTTTGTTTCAGAATTTCTTTGTCACTAGGCATATGAATGTATTTCACCTAGTTTAGTTGATAAAGGATTCCACACGATGCCACTTCTATGCAGTTGATTTCTAATGTCCAAGCACAAGGACAATCTCTAATGCACATGTAAGTCAAAGAAATCAATATTTCAGTGGAAGGGAGATCTTAATCACTGGCTAGTGTTTAAGCAGCTTAATAAATACCATGCCTAGTTAAGCTCAAAAATAACCCAGCAAAAATTAAGTTGCTTAAACCTTAGTTCCATGAGTCACAATTGTTGGAAATGACTGTTTCAGGAAGCGACCACGAAATAAAGTTATTTGAATACTTTAACATGGTGAAAATGTTTCAAGTTGTCCGAGCCCCGAGTCTACGTTTATCTCAGGCATCACAGTTATTGAGTGTCAGGTGGGTAAGTGTTGCTTATTACCACTACGATTACCACACAGGTAGTGGAAACTGTTTTCCAGTATTATTTGAGTCTCTGCTGGAGAGAGTCATTAAAAAGACCCTTCTTCTTTTAGGGATATTGAAACACAAACTTCTCAGATTCCAGGGGCAACTAACAAGGATGAAAAAAAGTGATGTCAAATTGAATTTATTGGTGTCACAAGTTAAGATGTTACAATCCAATCACAATATACATTGTGAGCATGCGCTGGTTTTCGTTTGTACCCTGTATCGAATGGTCTCCAAGGGTAGAACACATAAACGAAAGAAATTAAAAAACTTGAAAGGGTTAGACAAAGTTACAGTTGGAAACAATATTTTTTAGGAAAAGCAATTGTCGTAAGTCGTAAAACAACAAGGTTCTTGAAAATGAGTTTGAGATTTCATATGCTATCAACGAGTAAAAATATTTCGTTGTTTTAATGCTAAGTGGTTTACCGAACTATAAATTTTGTTTATTAGTATTGTAAAATTGCGAAAGCTACTAAAATTATTTATACCAAGGACACTTCTCTCGTTTAACTCAAAATTCCAAAGATTCAGCATGGTATATTAGTGCAAAATAACTTCATGTAAGTTAAAATGCAGCCGTAAAATATCCATTTCAAAATAGGCAATTCAATGAAAGGGACAGGAATACTAAAATTTTAAAAATTAAACGAGCTTTCTCATCTAGCTCATTTTGCCTACTTCCACAATCGTTGGCAATACGGATGAGAAGTTTGGGTAAAAAAATGTTTGAGTTCAGCTCGTATGTACTTCGGTAGTTTTTATATTTTCGTAATTTCAGTACAAACGCTTTGCTAAAAATCTTTTTTCTTTTTGTTTTCGTCTTGTCTTTGTGCAAATCTTTTTTAAGTAGTGCTATTCAGTCGCTTGGGGATCAGGAAATACATATTAAGATAAAAAATTTCTGAAACAAAGCCTTGTCCTTAGTTTTTAAAAAGGCACGAATCACCACTTAAATTTTGCAGTTCCCGTTTTATGACACTTTTAGAAGCACGAAATCGATGTTCAAAATGGAGACGTAAAACGGAACAACCCTAAGAAGAATTTGTAGCTGAACTAATATGCAGGTGTGAAAGATAAATGCCAAGGATGGTTTCGCATATAAATAAACAATTGTATAAGTGTAATGCAAGGTTTATTTTTAATGCCTGCTATTCATGATTATTCTCTAAGTTGAACAAGCCACCCAAAATTTAATTTGATGTAACGTCATCTTGTCCAGTCTACATCAGTCTCATAGTACGTTACAAATAAAATGCAATTTGTATGCAGGCAAAAGATGAAGAATTTAATATATTCAGTGAAATATCCATCTACGCCGAATCTAAAAGATTTCGGATTTATGTTTCTACATAGACAGGCCCTTACTACATAAGGGTGATGAGTCAACTTACTTTAGTCTTAGCAATAGCAATACGTATACGTTTGTTATTATTCATTTTAGTCAAGAAGTTGAGTTATTATTTTTGATGGGATGACGCGACCTCAAAATCTTCTTATGGCGCACCAGGATATCTAAAAGTACATCTCAAGTAATTGATGGGAACAAGATAAAAAGATAAAAATCCCTTATTTTTCACCACTGGACTGAATAAAAGGTTTTAATGGAGATAACAAAACACTTCTAAATTTCTATGAAGTACCTGGAATCCCACAAAATAGATACCTTAAAAAGCCAAAATTAATTGGCAAATACATTTTATTTACTTCAAAATGCAAACTTACATGTACTATAAAGAAAAAATCATTTAACTCGACGCATAATATGTAAACTGTACTTATAAACTTCTTTTGATATCACAAAAAACCTAACCTGTCCGACTCAAACTAAAGGCAATATTAAGTGTAGATGGAAGTCTTTTTAAAATTCAGCTCGTTGAAATGTCATGCTTCTTTAAAAAAAAATAACTCGGAATTGTTAAGGTGAACTTCCCAAGTTGTAGCCTTTTCAGTGAAAATGATATGGATGGAGATGATGACATGACTGATTATCATCAAGCTTACGTTCTTCAGCTTTTGAGTATAGGCGGTATTAGGATGCTTGTTTCTGTTTTCCAGACTGGGAATTACCGTATAGGGTAAAAAGCATTTTGGTGATAATAACATTAATGATAAGGGTCAAGAAGGCGCTGTGATTTGAATTGTAGATCTTGACATCACCCTAATTTCTGCACCTAATGATTGTACGCAGGAGAGTTAGCATCTGAAAAACACAAACGCACGGCGTGTCTCTTACGTTATGCAAAAACTAATCTTAATAGATAATGTATCTAGCGTTGAGTGGAGATTATGGTCATGTTCATGATCCTGAGTGATCAGGATGGAATGAAGAAATAATAATGTAAACTAAAATCTAAACTAAGCAAGAAGCTTCGTAGTGTAGGCTCCAACTAATTCAAGAAAGATGATGAGTTTTTTAATGGATGACAGATCCTTGAATCTTTGTCACTTTGATTGGCTGTCGTTTCTTAATGATTGATTGGATTGATAAAGAAAATCACTCTTTAATAAACCTCCTATTTCGGGCAATGAAAAATGGCCTCGATTGATTACAATCATGTTCAAGTCTTACAGACATATTTAATATTTTTTTTAAAATTCCCGAACATGATCAAAGAGGTTAATTATCATATTATATTTCGACTATGTTACCGTATTTATAATCTTTGTGGAATGTTAGATAATTCGATTAAAAATTCTAAAAGTAACAAACCACAAAATTAAGAAATGGCCCTTGATCTGAATTACTAAACTTGATCAAGAATTTCTCGCATGATTATTCGACTGATAAATTTTGATAAACAAAGAAAGGAACAACATTCGGAATGAACATGTTTTACGTAGAAAATACAACATTCTTTAAAGAAAGTCAAACTAACTACTAAAAGCTAACTACATCTAAATTTATACTACGGTGCATTGTTCAGTTTTGGAAATTTTTCTTCAATATTAATGATTCTGTCAAAAGTTTCTGCAAGAAATTTTGAAAGAAAGTATGCATATCCGTTTAAAGTTTAATTGCATATGATTTCAAATACACTCCATAATAGAGCAACCGATGCTCATCATCATTTGCAGCAAAATATGCCTTAATATAATATATCTCATTTCTTGCATGAAATCTTGTCAGAATTTAAAATGCNTAATATATCTCATTTCTTGCATGAAATCTTGTCAGAATTTAAAATGCCTAAATATGGTCATAATTATTCCAAGGTAAGGAGGTGCAAATCATTATTTTTATAGTAATGAGGACGTGCACTTTCTTGTGTATTCTTACGTTTCAAAAGATTTACTAATGCAGGAATACCTGGACCTGGATAAATTTTCTCGTAAACTTGAACTACAGACAAACCTACTGGGTTTTATGCATTAATGCATACAAAGGAATGCGTTAACATTAACCTTTCTTTCTTGATCTAGATTGCTGGATTTTATTTTTTAACGTGAGTATCACAGTAATTACTTAACCAAGCAGAATTATAAATCTAAACTAATTTTGCACATCGTTACTTCAAGTTGCTCTCAGAAAGTCAGAAATACAACCTTAATTGCGATAAATGTACATGACAAAAAATGAGTATACGGAAGTTGCCTAAAGTCTTAAGACTATACACTCACTGCCACCAGCCAGCAGAAAAATACAACAGGATAAATACAAAACAGACAAAGACCAAAGTCCAATGAAAACTTCTACCATCCCCGCGCGAAAATTGAATCAATGTTTTTATTTACGTTACACGTAAGACGTAAGTTATACGACCTTAAGAAACTTTAAAAAAATGTATTAAAGTTAATTGTCGAATTAGAAATTTGTGGAGAAACAAGCTTTGCTTCATGAAATCGGTAGAGTCAAACGGTCATTTAAGTACCTCTTTATACTTTTTCAGAAAAGTGCCGTTTTGGAAGTCAAATCTCTTGAAAACACTAAAAATTAAAAGGTGATAGTTTTTCTGCAATCGTAAATTAATATTTGTAAAACTTGGGTTATACTATATATTTCTTGTTTCCAGAGTACGAATACATACTGTAGCATAAAAAAAGTTTATAGAATTTATGGGAGAAATCGCTTCAAGTTTTTATATTCTTTAGTAATCAGTTCTTCTTTAGTTACAGTTTGAGAATTACCATAACTTCTTCTATAAATTAATTGTTTGTTGCTCGGCTATATAAGTACATAAAAGTGTGTTAAACGGAACCAGCAATTATGTTCTATTATTTTTTGTTGTTGCGCAGGCTTAGTTCAAAATGGGGAGTCGGGGACATAGAAGCAATCAAGTGGTGCGGAGTGGTAAGTCATTTAGAATTAACGATTTTTTATACTATTTAATTAATTGGTGAATGATGAGCTTATTCTTTACACAGAGGAAGAACATCTTGATGCCATGAATCAGTCCATGGCGGAAAAACTCTCCATGAAAGTTGGACAGTTAAAAAATGTAAGTTCAGTATATGTTAAATGCAGGATGTTTGATAATAATTTCTTTTATTTTCTAATGAGAGATAGCACCTTGTTAAAAATTACACCATACAGTAAAATTATAAACAATAAATTAAACGAATTTATAAAGCCCATGTTCAAACTAAAGTGCTATAACAGTTAAAGATTATTTAAACTTAAAAAACAACCTTTATTTTAAAATTACTGAATGAACACTCTCTTTTCTTGATATTTCCCTCGCAAGCATTCAAAATTGAATAGTTCAATCCAATCCAATGATTTTCCAGTACCTATTGTTTTGTATGATGGAGGGAACTAGAATTCTTTTGTTATGTAGAACGTATTTAAAATAACTAATTACAATTAACGTTTACTTCTTAAAATAGCTCGCTATCGATCTGGACGTTGAAGCAAGGGATCACTTACCTCTATTAGATGGAGTAGACGATGAAATGGATTCTGGGGCTGTTCGTCTTGGGGGAACTTCTGGTCGATTGCGAAGCATAGGAAGAACGCGTGGAATGACTGGGAGGAGGTTTACATGTTACGTAGGCCTTGGAGTGTGCACTGTCATGGTATTCGTCTACTACATACTTCTTCCTATTGCCTTAAAATGAACGTAGACTTTCCTCAAAGTCTCTCGAACGAACCCAAACATCGTACACAAACTTAGAATACACTGCAATAAACTCAATCGTTTGTTATTTGTTGAAAATCCGAGATTTGTACAATATAAAACGTAAATTAAAGATAGTATTAAAGTGAGAAGCGGTGAACATAGTAAAATGCTACTGTATAAATAGTCCCTCACGCTACTGAAGAGAAAGTATAAACGCCCTAAGATATTACATATTGGATACCCTACGAAATGCACTACATTTCCAAGAAGGCTTGTGTTATCCGAACGACCCAACAAGTACTTCATATGTCTAGCCCAAGGCAGTGCAAATGTTGCCACCAGGTCTGTAACAAATTTCGATTTGCGCATAAGGTCAACCAAGGGGGTCGCCATTAAAGTGTAGCCCTGAAAATTAAATATCAAATATGTACACATTTTAGTAAGTTGAACTTTTTGTATAATGTAATCAGTAACTCTAATGTGATATCCGTCGCAGGCAATTATTACATAAAATCGATATTATAGTACTGTCGCTATGGCCAAAAACTAAATAATTGGTACTAAATACAGTAAAAAGTTAAAAACTTTATGTAAATAAGTCGATAGGTTTGCTAATGTTACCATTTTATAACTATTTTAGATTGAAAGCAGCGTATAGTTCCCATGAAAATCTGTTCCGAAGTTAATATTTTAAGTGAAAAATAAATTTTATTTATTTTACATGTTAACTACTTCCCATAAGCTATTGAATGAACCTAATTGTCTATTTCTATCACTTAATATAATTGTACTTGCCTTCAATGTGTACGGCGAAGTTTTGGATAAATATTTTCCGAACTCTGCATCCGCGACGAAAGTGTCTACGTCTAACAATCCTTGCTTAAACAGCTCTGTGCATATTACTGTCGTTTCCGCGAAAACTCTTCCTAGTAAAGCTCCGCAACTTCCAAAAGTACCTACGAAACATGGACCTGTACATGCTGTGGGGTTGTTTCCGAGTGGAAGTCTGCCTAGAACCAATACGCACATAGCACAACCAGTACTAGACCCAATACAAGAACCAACAAACGGTTTCGCGGCTTTCAAAATCTGTCTCAGCTCGGGCAACTTTGATGCGCTTGGAGCGGGCGTAGTATGTTCTTCAACGATTGGTATATCTAGTCTCCTGCAAAACATGGCGTATTTGTAGCACAAAATAATGACCGTTATTAGTAAGCAGAGATTTTTGTCTTTACTCACGTTGTTGGATATCCGTAAGTGACCGACTCAGCTTGGTAATCCCCGTTTGGTTGGTAATAATTCTGGCTTTGAGAATCCTGTTTGGAGAAAGCCCATGGGGTACTCTGTGAAAGCCATGGGTCATTTCCAGAGAAACTGTATTGATACTGAACGCTGGGAACATTTCCGAGTTTGTCTTCAGTTTCTGTGGTAGCTCTTCTATGTCTTTGGTTAACTTGGGAGCGAAAGCAATTAATCGGTTGGTTCATTTTTTGTCCGGGAGTGCAAGCTAATTGCATAGTTGACATTGAGACTACTTTCCTATTTTCTCTTGTTTCGGAATATGTCTGGGCTTGGTGAGAGCATACAAAGGTAATTCCAAAACCCTGGTAGTTGGGAACCATTATTGTCTCTGGGAGACTATTTTCAGTGAAAAAATAATGGTACGGTGTTTGACTGAATGGGTCGTATGTCATGATATCCATTAAATGCTCTTTGCATCCTATGGAATCTTTGGTAGAGTTTGCCACAGCAACGAGCTCTTCCTTTGTAAGTATGGATGAGGTTGCCACGTCATAATCTGTGATTTGTGGGGTAGCGAAAGTATCTTTTATCGAAACGATATCTTCTAAAATCCATGTAGAAGGTTGAAGAAGGGCAACTTCAGTTGTAGCTGTTTTTGGAACTGAAGATATTCCCATGAAAGATCCATCTTTCCTACAACCCTTCTCGTTGAAATCTATTTTTCCTGATAAGCCTGAAAGGGGCAAATGTAATGCATTCATAAGATGGTCTTTAGCTAGGAGGGTTGCATCGTACGCCAATACAGTTGAAAGTAACCTTGGCGATGCTCCTGCAAATATAAACACATACAGTATAATCGAAATTTTGCAAGTTAACAAGTCACACTAATTTACACAACTCTATAGTGTTCCGTTGTTTCATGTGTCGTTGGCAGTCTTGTTATATCTTTTGTATTAATTTGCGTTCAAACGGTTCTTTAACCAGTTTGCGTTGGTAAACTTTGTGAAGTGGCACTCAGAGTGTGCATGTACTCGTACATTTCAGCATAAAATAGACGTATCGTCTCATCTTTGTGTCACTTGCTGACTAACACTGACAGTTGTTTCTAGTTACCAATGGACGCATATGTTTCACTTCAGTGATAATTATCCTGCTAATTGTTTTTAACACGATTGTCTGATCAAAATGGCACAAAGATATACGACTCGGCTGAAACCGAATATTCTCAGCATGGGATTACTTTTGGTTCAATTTTACTTTCCGGTCATATATTAATTTACCGTTAAGCCCATAACAGCTTCCCTACCAGTTAATTGCAAAACCTAAATGTATTTAAATTAGAACTTGGGTGGACAAATGCTACATCATGAAACAAGTATCCTGTTTGATTAATGGGGCACATTGAGAATTCATTTAGATACAGGACGAGGGAAAGATTTTAGTGCGTAAATCTTTATATTTGTCTAATACTGTATTTTAATTTGATACATATTTTTCGTAAGCTCATTGATGAAATGGTCAGGAAGCATTCAGATGCCGAATTGCCGACCCTGTGAATACCAACATTGAACTTGCTTGTCAAATGCTTACAAGAACTGCACTCATTCGTATATTTTGAAGTTTACGAATCATGGTCATGGTCAGAGTCTGTGCAGAATCTTTAGATATATTTAAAATGAAATAAAATTTTATGGTATCAAAAGTTACCTGTGAGAGTTGCAAGCTCACGAAGTACCCTTCTCCTGTGGGGATTATCCCAACCAGTAGAACCTACGAAATTTATCGAGTATAATCCTACGAGGCTATTATTAGCTGCAGCCCATCCACTCAAAAATTCCTGTTGCTCTTCATTATTACTCAGAACCAACTTAGAGTTATTCTTCTGGTATTTTTTTCGAGCATGTTCATTGTCCTTTGACACTGATGATTGGATATGAACCCATTCTTCAATATCCAAAATATTCGGACTAAACCAGCTTAAAAGAAGATGATTCCTTTGAGAAGCAATTTTTAATGCTAACTGGCTGCTTTTCCTTGCCAAAAGCAAAATGCCCAGGTTTCCGTTTTCTCTACTAAGCTTCCTTGAGGCGTTGAGATTTTGAGGCTCATGCAAGTTTGCAAGATTTGTATCAAAGCCTGAATGCTCCTGAAGAATCGTTTTTAGTTTTTTTGCGTGGAATGGATTGTCTAAGTAAATTGGTTTGGTTAATTCTACTGACAGTGTTTTATCATAATTTTTATTTCCAAACACGTGATACAGCTTAAGGACTTCCATCTGAGATGAGGTCTCACTGTCCAAAATTGGTATCAATGTTTTTACGCCAACTTTCCTCACTCGGTTCAATAAAGCTACTGCTCGAGCTCCCTCGGACATTTGTAAGGATCTAACGCTAACGGTTTTGGGGAAATCTATTCCACTGGAGAATGTACGGGGAGTGTATACGCTCAACTTTGGGGGTGGGTTGAGACTTCTTCTAGTTAGGGCTGCATAAACATAAGCAAATTTGAGCAACTTTTCGCTTTCCACAAGACTCAGGATCACTTCACTCTTATTGTCAAAAATATCTTGAGCTGCTTTTTCAACAGCATTTAATTTACTCAGTGAATGAAGACCACCAATGTCAATAAGGTTTAACTGAACTTCTCCCATTCCTGCAACACCAATAGCTAGTAACACTGATTTAACTAAATCATTTTGCATCTCAGTGTCTATACTAGCTGAATCGTATAAAACTGGAAGCTTCGTTGCAGACGCATTTTCATATTTTAGGCTTCTTGATAAATTTCCTAGATGTATTTCATTTTCTGACGTCCTTGATAAGCGAATCAAATGCATGAGCAGAACAAAGTATGCCCAATTTGTTGGAAACACTAACACCGGTTTAATCTTCATTTTGATACTTTGCTTATAACTTGCTTGCAATCGCAATAATCGCAAGTTTAAGTCTTTAATTACAATCCCAAAACGTTAGGATATAACAGTAACGTCTTTCAAGCGTTACTTTTTTGTTTTTGGCTGCTCTTGCCGATTTGAAGAGTGTTTAAGTAACTTTGGTTGAGTTTGACACCTACTTTTACTGCTTACTTTTACGATAATCATGAAGTAAGCTTGACGGACAACCGATTTCATTACAAAGAAACTATTAGACCTAAATCGACTTTATGAAATGCTACTACTGCCCCACTTGTTTGTACAACAAAGTAATAACTTTAAGGTTGATTACCGTTCAACATTGGACTCAATGGGTTAGGGTGGTGACGGAACATGCCTATGCTGTAAAAATATTTGTGGGAGCATATTATCCGAAACAGCAACTAACGTAAACCTCGACAATGGAAAGTGAATACAATACAAAACGTAGGTACTTGTTACACATCATTCTTTTACTCTCATCAACTTTATGTACTTAAAGAGTTTCAAGATCATATATAATTCAACAGCTTTGTATCGTATTCCGAGACAAACCAGATTTGTAAGAATAAAAACCTAAGTGAATGAGACATCACACTTTGATTCTTAAACGTCTTAAAAGCTTCAAATAGAAAGGAAACCTATTCATCGGATCCATAAGAAAAAGTTGAGCGTCGGTTGCACCGGTATGGGATAAACCAACAAGATCTGCACTTTGTTTGTTTTTAGGCCGGCAAGCAGCACATTTGACAAGTGAGCTTTAAAATACTTGTCAATTAAGAAATTAGAAATGTCACCTATTGAGGCCGTATATGTCTTGTGTAGCCAGTCTAGTCAGTTCCTGAACATTTATAGTTAATTACTATTGAGTATTCAAACAGGCTCGCCAGCGTAATTATAATAATGTCATTAGAGTAATTGTCTATCTCACGCGAAGTATGTACTTTTAGTTTTGCTACACTGTTATAATGAGCTTGGCACGGGTCACTTGTTTGCTCAAGTTAAATGTAATTTGGCAAAAGATTTCGAAACTATTAAAGACGTGTTAGCATGATGCATTAACTATACAATCAACCAAGAAAATTGTTACTTTGGTTGGGTTTAAACATTTTTCCTGCAAGTGTCCACATTCGTAACGAGGGCATTCAAGTCCATCGGTTTGGTTAAAATTGAATTAGGTTAGACTTCTCCCCTAGAGAGATATGTAACATGTAATTGATGAAAGAGAAATTTGAAAATAAGTAGTTTCATTAATAATTTCTTTTAATCAATGGGTTTTCTTAAGCCTATTGACAAGGTAAATTTTCTACATTACATTTTTGGTTTGGTAGTACATACGCCATAATCAATATGTAAATTAAACATTAAACTTAAGATTCTAACCGCCCGTACACATTCCAATTTAATATATCAAAGCCATACGCTATTCACATATAAGTGAATCAATCATGACAAAGTTACTTTAAATCTTTGATAGTTCTAACTCCAACAATCAATTGTTGAGAAATACACGTTCCTTTAAGCCTTTCGCACACAAACTTTGAAAGAGTTAACCCCATATACTTACAAAATTAATGTATAATTCAGCAAGTAAATCACACTCGTCCTGTACCAGTACTATTGTTAGTATTGTAACAGTACAGTACCTTAGATTTGTTAGAGGTAGAAACAAAACACGCTTATATATTAAGAATTTTACCAGATTTACTATTTTACAGTAAAATATTCAGAAACTAAACATCCACTGAGTTTATGGCATAATTATAAACATTGAGTTAGGTAGCATAATTATGATTATATAGAAATCAGATCAAATAAGAAACAATACTTCACATCATTGACTCCTGTTGGAGACAAGATAAAAATGGTTGATTAATTTTACATGGAAAATTAACAAGCTCATAAACATAAATATAGACTAACGTATGAGACTGAGGCAATCAAAATACATTTTACATAGAATCCACAAACAACAATAAACGCTAAAGTTGTTATTTAGCTTTGAGCGAATAGTGAGTAGATCCCTTCGCTGAGACTTACCCGCTTACGCCTTTACCTCTTGAATTATACACTACCGACATATCAACTCATCAAATAAACCCACGTGTTGAATGTAACCACGAAACAATTAATTGAATTGTTAGTAACCACACACCACACACAACAAAAAGACGCGTTTTATGAACAATATGTTATAAAAGGGTAATTACTGAATTAGCGAATGTATCAGTGAATGTATTACATATATATTTCTTACTTCTTACAAGTTTCTGACTTAGGTTTTAGAGAAAAATAGTTAATCCATCGTTTAAGGTTTGATAAAATATCATCCAATTTCACAACGAGTACTTCGATATCTTCATTTGTCGACAGGGTACGGCTCTGCATTGGCGAAATGAATTTCTGTGAGACCCTTTTATCTAGTCAGTCCTCTAGTGGCTCTAACTTCATGCCCAATTCCTCCAAAAGTATTGTCATTGGGGATTTTGTAAAGCTTAATTGCTCCTTAATGTTCTTTATCTTGTTCTTTGCATTGCGGAGTCGAAGCGAAGCATGAATGAATACAGCTGTACACAATGAAATATTACACAGGAAGTTAAATGACAAAGTTGAGAACAATTAATTTAATAAAATATATTTATATCAATTTTATAGCTCTTACCCATGATTGGAAGCAATACTCCAAACATGAATACCATCACGGAGCCAAGAAGGGAAATCAAAGCGTATCCCCCGACGAAAACGACAATCAGGCAGACAACCGGGTGGCTTTTCTTGACGTCAGCCACAATTCGCTGATTTTTCGACAGATAGTTATATCCCACAAACATGGCAACGACACAAATCATTCCCAGTAACATTTGCGCAGGATGCATGATTCTGTAGTTAAAAAAGTAAGTACAGGTGAATGTTAGTTAAAAGTAGCTACATATTTACCAAGATTATCAAAATTGTATTATGGTTAAAATGTCAACTTGTTGTTTTATTTTTTAGCATACCCAACGATGAGGAAAATAATAATACTCATCAAAAAGTAGTTTGTCTGGTAATAGACAAGATTTCCTTTCACTCGTCGATCCCATTTTTCCAAATCTGCAAAGTTAGGTACTTGAAATCTTGCAGACTCCAATAAGAAGTCATCCAAGCTACGCAGTTTTTCAATCTTAACGTCATTCATGGTGTGTACTATGAAAGGAGTCCACAATTAAACTTTAAACATAAACAGATTATTAGAATGTCATTGTGAAACTATTATACAGTATTAACTAATAAAACAGCTGATTTTAGCCACACAAGAGAAAAAATAGGAGCAGTTTAACTTAGCATATATGTTTAAGTGACTATTAATTTAATAACGAACCTGCTATTCAGATAATATTTTTTCAAAGCGTAATGCCAGTTTTAAAGACAAAAAATTTAATGGGTTGGTGAGAATGACATTTAATATTACTTACGAAACTTCCTTTCTGCGATATATTGATGCTGCCTGATCCTAAAAACAAACAAAATGTGGCCTATTTCAGTTTAGTGAATGAATCACACACGCAAAGTAAGTGAGAATGAGAAGGTGGGAGTTTTCATCTGAACTTTTGGCATGAAATGATGCATAATGTAAATATGTAGCCCGACCCGAAGCTATGGTATAGATACCACTGGAAATACAATTTACGTAACCAACAACAAGTAACGTAAAACTTCTCTACATCGCCCCCATCTTTTGCATTTTTAGAAACCTTTGGAGGCCAGGAAACTTTGAGCGCAACGGTGCAAGACAACACTATAGGATTACAATTTACAATAAAAATTGAGGACAGCAACAAGGAAGGAGTTGAACTAGCATTTTCGTTTTGACCCTTATGCATATGACCTTTACCCTTTGACCCTTTAATATATGCACAGATCTACATGTCTGACCCTGACATTTTCAGAGGTGGTCACATTTTGGCAACCACTGTAAATACCACTAGGAGACCCGGCCGTAACTAGATGCTTTGCGGTATGTGTGCGATATTTGGATGCACCGTGTCATATCGTCGTAGGAGGTTTCTTTCGACTTCAGTTCACCAACCAACCTGTATACTCTCGATTGTAATGTATTATGAATCTTCCAAATAGTTGCAACTGAACATATTCAATAATTGCATGCTACTATTCATCTACAAGTAGGTTTCACATGTATATAGTGAACTTTTTCTATAATAATTTTTGCATAATTGTAATAAAATAATAAAGCGAACATCACAGAAATATGTACATAAATTCTCTGGCATTGTATGTAATTGAATCAAATTATACTACTAACACATGGAAGATTAATTATAAATATCAATATTCATGTAATACATTTGCACATAATTTGTAAAAATTCCAGATTTTTGCTTGTCTCCTTGCTTTGCTTGATGAAATTGTCTCCTTTCATCCCCAAATCCACCCAACGGATTTTTTAACAATTAACCTTCAATATTGTAATACTTATCGAAAGGAAATAAAAATCCCTCTTACTGTAGAATCAATTTTGACGTATAAAGTAAATTCCTCCCCTATTTCAAATACTGAAACTTCTTAAGGCAGGAAATCGACAAACTAAACACTCGGAGACAAACAGGGAATTTCAGTCCTCGATATCAAAGCAGTTTTTCTCGGCTTGGGTGCAATATTCTGCAATTCTTCTGCATTTTATGAAAATACTCGGACCCGGCGTAGAATTCTCTTTCCCTTCGCCCCAGAGAAAAATGCTAAACCATTATCCTCACTCACCGCGATGTTACGCATATAATGCCATACATTAGATTAACAATGGGCTGTGAATACATTTACAGATATATATACTTACATTTCAGGCAATCAAACTCCTTTCGTCACATTTGGGACAGAGACACGAAGGAAATTAATTTACGTTAAAATAAAAAATAAAAAAATTACATGACTGCTGCATCCAAAATATCTAACTAGTATATAAGATACAAAATTAGTGGGAATTTCATTTATAGTGTTATGGAGATATTATAGTTCCTAAAAATGAAGAAAGTTCGAAATTCGTTTTAAACCGAAGCCGCACAAATTGTGGGATTTAAAATTATAATATTTCAACTCAATCAAGTGTTGAAATAATAGTCATGGGTTTTGATATCCATGTATTAGTAGCAGCTAGGATTTAACTTTTGAGTATATTCCACGAAGTGGAAAGTTGACCTATAAGAATATACAGAAAGAAAATTATCGTTTAAAATAATTAACAAATTTGCAAGTTATAATACGGAAATGTAGCAAATTACATTCAAAGCGTAATGCTTACTTAAGAAGAATCGTTCAAACCAGTGACATAATTACAGTATGTTGTTATGCTGGAAGGTGACTGTAGTGGAGTTCAGCAGTCTACGAACTGATATTCCCACTGAACCTGCAAAAATTAAACGATAAGTAATTAATATCTTTGTTGTGTACAAAATTTTTTAATTGAATTTTGGAATAAATTATAATTTCCTTCGAAAGGTAGAATTTGATTTAGACTGACATCACGTACGTAAATGCTTGCAGTATCCAGTTGTTTCAAACGTTTTTCAGACGACGCAGTTGTCACTGTAATGGTTACAAAAGATCTATTTACAAGGAACATAAAATACCATCCTTAAAACAGTAATTTAACAAAATCGGAGTTTTAACGTGCGTGACGTACATTTGAACGATAAATGTGAAACCTTTAACTTACCTAACACCAAATCCTGAAGATATTCGAACGTTGGGGCACAAGTGAGACCAGACGGATATACAATTGATCTGTTATTTAAAATATGAGTTAATGCATATATTGTGCATAACACCCTTAACGCATTGATAAACACAGTCGAAATCCATGCCCGCGTATAATAAACGCTGTTTTAAATGTAAAAACAAAAGTACACCTTTGGCTCGAGTTTCAAACATTCGAAAGTGAATGTGAATATTTTCTTCAACTTTATAGTAATGTTAGAGGCGGATTTTGACTGAAAAGTTCACATATTGGAAGGACAGCTGGGGAAGCGAAAGTTAAGCTATAAATGTCTGAAAACTCTACAGAACTTGGCGGACCACAAGGTGGTCTAGGTGGTGGTGGTGGATTCGAGCAATTTTACCAGCACGATAACTACGGCGACTTTAATAACGATGGTGGCGGTTCCGGAGGACCATGGCGAGGAAATCGAGGATCATGGCGGTACGATTATTTCCTATAAAATTGACTGACAATTTGAAAGCATTTAATTTTTAAACAATATGCTAATATGTTAAGGAAAAAGAAAACTTCAAGAGCATATATTCAGAAACAAATTGTAACTTTATATACAGGGGTCGAGGAGGTGGCGGAGGCGGAGGACGCGGAGGGCCTTTTGACAATGGATTCGGCCATAGAGGAATGCAGCCACCACGTTTTCGTGGAGGACGCGGAGGATTTATGGGTCAAGGAAACATGAGGGGACCAGGACCGAGGGGGCCACCAGGATTTGTAGGCAGAGGAGGAAAGTTTAGACCACCAGGTCCCCATGGAGACACCTGGTCCAATCCTGGTCCTTCACATGGACAGATGGTAAGATGAAGCGTGTTGTTTATTCCCTAAATACGTATTTTACACAATTCCTAAAAGCACCAAGAAAAATAGAGACATTTTTTTATCAAATTTGACGATGATAATACTACCGAAGATTAAATTAAAGCTCTAACTTTGTAAAAAAAAACAAAGATGATGATGATTCCACCACTGTTAACTGTTACAGGGTGGGCCAGGACCAAGTGGGGACGGCGGCAATGGCAGCTCCGAAGAAAATGTTTGGGCGGAGACAAAAACTCCGGATGGGAAGTCATATTTCTATCATACCGAAACCAGGGAAACAACTTGGGAACGACCGATGGGACCTGGAGTTCGAATCATTCGACATGAAGAGGTTTAACAATTACTGGTATATTTATTAAAACTTTTAATTGGTTTACTAATTTAAACTTCGAACTTACGCTTTAGGTTGGATCTGTGCAAACAAAATCCACCGGCCCTGCTAAACCTGACAGTTTCTCCACGGAATCCGACAACATCATTAGCCAAAACAATGGGGGAGTGAAAGGAACTGGTTCTACGGGAGCAGCTAACAATCAAAACCCTCAAATGCATTGCAATCCGGATGTCACCATGCCCCAAAACTTTAATTTACCGCACTCGCACAACCCAAACCCGTTTTCCGAACAAATGCCACCAGGTATAACATTTTTCCATGCATTCGATTAAAGAATTTTAGAATATGGTTAGGGTCATTGCTTAAATATCGAATACTGAATGATTTATGATAAAAATATAAATAAATATCTGAAAAAACTTAAAACCTTTTTGTTTGGGTTCCTCTTAAGCTCAATCGATTCAGCCGCAATCTACTTCCATCTCAGGACCACCAGTATCTAACGAGGGTAAGCTATTAATATCACATTTACAATTAAGTTTAATCCAAATATTATACAGATTTAGTACTTCTGTTAGACCGTTTATTGAATCTAAATTTCTGTAATGTACGTTTCAAAACCTACTTTTTTAAAATTGAAGTTTCGCTCATATTGTGATGGAATGTAATTACATTAAAAAGGTAGATTACACTCAAAAAGTACATACGTATTTAAAGGAGAATCTTCAACCATAATTAAAATTAGCCCATGTTGAAAAAACAAATTATTAACTTTTTTTCCAACATATCTCCTATTTACCCATTAGAACAGTCCAAAGTAGCAGTGATTTGACTGATAATATGAATTAGACAAAAACGGACATATCGGAGAAATCTTCATTAAACTGTTTAGTAGTCAGTTAAAAACTCCCCTTCGTTTGAATTGGTTTCTAATTTTTATTAATTCTCAACTCTCAAACTTGGATGGCTAAATACGTACATGGATGATAAATGTAAATAACAGGCGAGAAACGTACCGCACAACAGAAGGTTATGTAAATACTCAGAGTAATATTAATACATAGAGTCCTATTGTCCAGTCCAATTGAATCCACAATTGATATTAACTTGGTTGTCAGCAAAGTATTCAAAATTTAAGTTTAAACAATTTGAAATCTTAAGTAAATAGAGAAAGTCAGGGTTTTCACTAGGAATACAAAACAAAGATTCGCCGGTAGTAAAAGAAAATAGCAACTTGCTAAATTCTTGTGATATAGAAAGCAAAAATCAGAGAAGCGAAGCCTGCTCTACTGATACGCTCGTTGACGATGATGCGATAGTGTAAATGGCATGCTTTTGCTATATTGCTTGCAATATTATGCAAGTAGACTAGACAGCATGCTTGGCCAATGATCATGCTAGCGGATGAAGCGCCGGGTTGTATAAGATAAGATCTTAGGTATGAATGTAGTAAAATACTTTGTTGGAGCTTTGTTGTTTGCATACTTAGATCTGAAAATGTTAACTATTATAAATTTTAACCAGGGTAAGTGAGAAATAAATATAAAATTTGTTTATAAACGTGCAAAGGATCGTGTCCTCCTTTAATTATAATTGACTTAAATCGCGTCGCCAGAGATTCGAAGCTGTGGAGAAAAAGAACATTTTCAGATATGCTCATACAATAGCAATATTTACTTCATGTTGTAATTTAGTTGGACGTAAATAATTAGTTAAGTTAAATATTTTAAACAATAACCATTATCTCTCCTCTATGAAGCGTAATACAGTTTTTTTTTCTTGACAATGGCGAGAAGTAGTTTACCTAGACTGTGTAGAGTCCTAGAGACCAAAGCGGAATCACGAATCCAAGGCATGCAATAACATTTGTAAATACATAAATAACCTTAATTTTATTTTATTTTTTTAAACGTTGGTTAGTTACGTTATAGGTTGATATTTTAAAAAAAGAAACTATAGAGGTACTCAAATTGCAAGGGGAAAATTTTTACCTTGGTTTTAATCAGCTGATGCATTGCAAAATGTACACAAAAAATCAAGTTAAAAATTAACCTTGATTATAACCGTGAATTTGAGACCC